>CANUEX010015460.1:0-21070 GCA_948099535.1 Jatropha multifida
TGCTGGGTCAGAATTATTAACTCTGATTGACTTATGAAAATGTCATAATATGGGCTTACTATTCCGATAGTCAAATGATAATAGGGATGGATTTTGATAGTTTAGGCTTACTACGGGCCTCGGGTGCCTTAAGCTTACCTAAGTCCTAGTGCCGGTCCGGCCCACGGTTTTGGGTCGTGACATAATCAATGACAAAAAATAATTTGTCAACACAAGTCTATTATTAATGACGATATATTATTTAAAATGACAAAATTATAACATCAATTGTGATGATAGAGGCGTCACCACAAGTCATTGATTAGTGACAAACCAAATATTTGTCTAAAAAGTCTACTTTTAATGACGATATACATTTTGAAAGACAAAAATTATAACATTGATTGTGATGACACAAACGTCATAAAAGTTATTATTCAGTGACGAACAATAAATTCGTCAAATAAATTTACTTTTCTATGATAAAATATAACTTACGATGATAATGTATTGACATTTATTATGACAATATGAATGTCACTAAAAGTCATCAAAATTTATGACAATTACAGTTTTTATCACAGTAACTACAACTTTTCATGACAAATGCAAAAAATTGTCACATATACCTTTTGTTACGAGGTTACAATGACGATCATTGCGACGAAAATATTTTTTCATCAAAACTTTTTGTGATGAAAAAGTAACTTTTTGTGATGAAAAAGTAACTTTTGTTGACAAATTTTTGCATAAAAAAATAAGTGATTTCTTGTAGTGCTATTAACGATGCATGTTGGGCCTAGCTTGGCATGGCGACGATTCTCAGTCTCGGCCAATCAAGTCGTTGTTGCGTTGGGTTTGGCCTAGCTAGTCAACATCAATAGTGCAGGTGAGCAATGGGCATGGCACTCGATGGACCCTTCCATGCCCATTGCTCACACACACTATTAACGGTGCGTGTTGGGCCTGGCTTGGCGTGGCACCAATTCTCGATCTCGACCGATTGAGTGATCATTGAGTTAGGTTTGGCCTGGCTAGTCAACGTTATTGGCACGGGTGAGAAGTGGGGATGGCACTCGATGGACCCTTACATGCCCATTGCTCACTCGTGCTATTAACATTGTGTGTCGGGCCTAGCTTGGCGTGGCACCGATTCTTGGTCTCAATTGAGAAAGTCATCGTTGTATCGGGTTTGGTCTGGCTCAGTCAACATTAATGGCATGGGCATGGCACTCGATGGACTGTTACGTACCCATTGCTTGCCAGTGCTCTTAACGGTGTGTGTTGGGCCTCACTTGGTATGGCATCGATTCTCAGTCTCGGTCGTTCGGGTCGTCGTTGCATCAGGTTTGGTCTGGCATAATCAACGTTATAGTTGTGGGTGATTGTGGGCATGGCATTCGATGGACCCTTCCATACCCATTGCTCGTTGGTGCTCTTAACGGTGCATGTTGGGCCTAACTTGGTGTGGCACCGATTCTCAGATTCAGTCGATTGAGTCGTCATTGTGTCGGGTTTCGTTTGGCATGGTCAACATTGAGGGCGCGGGTGAGTGTGGGCATGCAATTCAATGGACCATCCTCCCCTTCCCCCCAAGATGCATTTCTCGACCTCACTCCACAGTGCGGGCTGTGGTTTAACTCAGTGTGGCGGGGATTCCCGGTCTCGACCTATCAAGTCATCGTTCATTGAGTTTTGCTATGGCTCAACAGACATTAAGGGAGCATGAGCAGTAGTTCGGATCTTTGGGTCGGCAGTATCCTTGCTGGTGCAATGAATTATTGATCTTATTGTCCTCCTCACTCGCGGTTGGAGTTTTAATTTCTTTTATCGAAGCAATGAAACGGGTTCCTATGGGATGTACCCATGAGAGCGAAATTCAGATTGTTCATTTTCATTTCAACCCATGCATCCTATGTGCATGGGGTGGACCTCGCAGCGGCATTCATGTGCCAAGCATGTCGACTCGATTGCTGTGGCCCATGAATTGCCTGCTTGTGCTTTCGAATGTGAAATGTTATGCGGGTGGAGGGTGTGGACGTATGCCCTCCGTTGGCCCAATTAATTCTCTAAGAACTACGGACGCACCCGTTTTGAGCCTTGTTCGTGTCGCCTCGCCACGGGCACGATGTGTTCGTGCGGGTGCCGACGTCGCAAAGGAATGCTACCTGGTTGATCCTGCCACTAGTCATATGCTTGTCTCAAAGATTAAGCCATGCATGTGTAAGTATGAACTAATTCAGACTATGAAACTGCGAATGGCTCATTAAATCAGTAATAGTTTGTTTGATGGTATCTGCTACTCGGATGACCGTAGTAATTGTAGAGCTAATACTTGCACCAAACCTTGACCTCTAGAAGGGATGCATTTATTAGATAAAAGGTCGATGCGGGTTCTGCCCCTTGCTCTGATACTTGATAACTCAACAAATCGCACGGCGATCGTGCCGGCAACGCATCATTCAAATTTCTGCCCTATCAACTTTCGATGGTAGGATAGAGGCCTACCATTGTGATGACGGGTGATGGAGAATTAGGGTTCGATTCTAGAGTAGGAGCCTGAGACACGACTACCACATCTAAGGAAGGCAGCAGGTGTGCAAACTACCTAATCCTTACACAGGGAGGTAGTGACAATAAATAACAATACTGGGCTCAATGAGTTTGGTAATTGGAAGGAGTACAATCTAAATCCCTTAATGAGGATCGATTAGACCTTGGTCTATCGGTCCACCTCGCGGTGTGCACCTATAGGCTCGTCCCTTCTACCGGTGATGCGCTCCTAGACTTAACTAGTCCAGTCATGCCTCCGGTGCTAGTTCCAACTTGGCCCAGTGTTGGAGTCCATCCTTGAATGCAAATAAGGCATCCTTGTCCAAATAGTCAAGAATTTTGAGGACCAACTTGGTGAGCTCCTTCACATAATCTCGAATCGTGCCCTTATGAGTGAGGCACCTCAACTTGGCTCTTGCCTCATGATCCGCATTCTCAGGATAAAATTGTCTCTTAAGCTCCTTCTTAAGGTCGGCCCATGAGTTGATGGTGCAGAGGCCTTTTAACATTTCCACATGCCTTTGCCTCCACCAAATTAAAGCGGTGTCCACTAAGTACAACGGGACATGGTACACCATCTTGGCATCCTCCGTGATGCCTATGGCCCGGAAGTATTGCTCCATACCCCATAAGAAGTTGTAAATCTCCTTGGCATCCCTTAACCCACAGAATGCCTTGGTTTTGGCACTTCAACCCTCGAAGGCATAGTAGCAAAACTACTACTAGAGGTGCTTGCTCCCCCATGAGCAACAACCCTCTTAAGAAGGACCACTTCATCCTTCACTTCTCTTAATTGAGCTATGAGGTCCCTAAGCTCCTCCCTCAAGAGCTTACCCTCATCACGCAACTTAACATTCTCATCCTTAAGGGTAGCAAGTTCATTAGAGATGGATTCTTGAGTTGACTCACCTTGTTTCGCAAACCGGTCGAAGGTAGAGTCGAGTGTGCCTCTTATCTCCCTTTGGAACTCCTCCATATAAGTAGGGAAATGATTCCACTAAGCAATGGATAACTTTACACTGCTTATGAAGCTATGCCCCTCACTATTGCTCACTCTATCTCTCTATATCTTTGTACATCTATATACATCCCTCTATACATCTCTACAACTACATGACTACACCTATTTATAGGTGCACATTCATTCTAGAGGTTTCTAGGCATACCCTTGCCTAGATCCTAGTAAAAGGTGCTAGAAGCCCCTAGTAAGTAATTGGAACATTTTAGAAATCTCAAGATGATGCTCAACCTTCCAAATGGTTCTAGATTATGCTAGAACCCCTTTGATCTCCCCAAATCTCTTTAGCACTCTCTAGACCTGTCTAGAACATTCCATATGGTTCTAGACTCTTCCTTGGCTCTTTTGCCTTCTCTAGAACATTCTAGAGCCTGCATGCCCCAACATGTGCTAGAACTCTCTAGAACCTGCCTGCCTTGCCTTGTGGCAACCTCCTTTGCGTGTCCTAGGACTCTCATGCATGCTCTCGGCAATTCTAGAGTGTTTTGCCTCGTTGCCTTGTGCCCCGCTTGGTCCAGCTCGCCCCTACAGCATGCCCCAGGCTTGCCTATATGCTAGCTCGCCCAAGTCTTACGCCTGGCAGCCCCAGTCTTGCCCAACTTGGGTCTTGGCCTACCTTCCATAGGCAAATCAGCTCCAAACTTTGAATTGGCCCCAAAACTACCCTTTAGGGCCTTGAAACAAACCTTTGGCATAGGGGAGTAAATTAGGTCCATGACATGTTACTTTAAAGAAATTAGAGTGCTCAAAGAAAGCCTACACTCTATATACATTAGCATGGGATAACATCAAGGATTTCGGACCTATTGTGTTAGCCTTTAGGATCGGAGTAATGATTAATAGGGACAGTTAGGGGCATTCATATTTCATAGTCAGAGGTGAAATTCTTGGATTTATGAAAGACGAACAACTGCGAAAGCATTTGTCAAGGATGTTTCCAATAATCAAGAAAGAATGTTGGGGGCTCGAAGACGATAAGATACCATCCTAGTCTCAACCATAAACAATGCCGACCAAGGATCGGCGGATGTTGCTTTTAGGACTTTGTCAGCACCTTATGAGAAATCAAAGTCTTTGGGTTTCGGGGGGAGAATGGTTGCAAGGCTGAAACTTAAAGGAATTGACAGAAGGGCACCACCAGGAGTGGAGCCTGCCGCTTAATTTGACTCAACACGGGGAAACTTACTAGGTCCAGACATAGTAAGGATTGACAAACTAAGAGCTCTTTCTTGATTCTATGGGTGGTGGTGCATGGCCATTCTTAGTTGGTGGAGCGATTTGTTTGGTTAATTTCGTTAATGAACGAGACCTCAGCCTGCTAACTAGCTATGTAGAGGTGACCCTTCGCGGCCAGCTTCTTAGAGGGACTATGGCCTTCTAGTCCAAGGAAGTTTGAGGCAATAACAGGTCTGTGATGCCCTTAGATGTTTTGGGTCGCACGCGCGCTACACTGATGTACTTAACGAGTCTGTAGCTTTAGCTGACAAACCTAGGTAATCTTTGAAATTTCATCATGATGGGGATAGATCATTGCAATTATTGGTCTGCAATGAGGAATTCCTAGTAAGCGCGAGTCATCAACTCGCGTTGACTACATCCCTACCCTTCATACACACCGCCCGTCGCTCCTACCGATTGAACGGTCAGGTGAAGTGTTCGAATTGGGGTGACTTGGGCAGTTTGCCACCGGTGATGTCGCGAGAAGTCCACTGAACCTTATTATTTAGAGGAAGGAGAAGTCGTAACAAGGTTTCCATAGGTGAACCTGTGAAAGGATCATTGTTGAGACCTACATGGAAGAATGACCACGATCACATCTATACACGTGAGGGTGAGCCTAGGGGCTTCGGCCCCTGCGTGAGCCCAAATGCTTCGTCCGGTGTTGTTGGGATTTGCCTCAGCCTTTCTCGCATGCTCGACCCAATCCTTCAACCAACCCTAGTGCAAGATGCGCTAAGGAAACACGAAATGAGAAGGGCACGCTCTTGTTGGCTCCGAAAATGGGAGGCTGTACGGATGCGTCATCCTCTGTCTATAAAGAAAATGACTCTTGGTAATGGATATCTTGGCTCTCGCAATGATGAAGAACATAGCGGCATATGAAACTTCGTGTGAATTACAGAATTCCGTGAAGCATCTAGTCTTTGAACTCAAGTTGTGCTTGAAGCCTTTTGGCTGAGGGTACGTCTGCCTGGGTGTCACGTAATGTCACTCCCACCCCATTAGGGGGCGAATTCTGGCCTCTCGTGCATCATTCGCCCGCAGTTGGCCCAAAAGCCTAGTCCTCGGCTGTAAACACCACGACAATCGGTGGTTGTAAGACCATAAAACACGGTCGTGCGCGGACACACGCCTCAAAATAGTGAGACCTTGACGCGTCCCTAATGGCACGCTACCAATGCGACCCCAGGTTAAGTGGGACTACCCATTGAGTTTAATCATATCAATAAGCAAAGGAAAAGAAACTTACCAGGATTTCCCAGTAACGGCGAGCGAACCGAGAAATGCCCAGCTTGAGAATTGGATGTCCCTGACATTCGAATTGTAGTATGGAGAAGTGTCCTTAGCGGAAGACCGGGCTGAAGTTCCCTGGAAGGGGGCACCGAAGAGGGTGAGAGCACCATCGTGCTCGGACACTATCGTACCATGAGGCATTATTTGCGAGTTGGGTTGTTTGGGAATGCAGCCTAAATTGGGCAGTAAATTCTGACCAAGGCTAAATATCGGTGAGAGACCAATAGCAAATAAATACTATGAGGGAAAGATGAAACGGACTTTGAAAAAAGAGTCAAAGAGTGCTTGAAATTATCGGGAGGGAAGCGGATGGGGGCTAGTGATGCGCCCCAATCGGATGTGGAATGACGACAATTCGGTCCTCCGATTGGCTAGGGGCGAGGACTGATGTGGATCGCTTCGGTGGCCCAAGCCTAGGCTTTTGATACGCTTGTGGAGACACCGTCGTGGCAATCATGGACCACAGCGCGTGCCTTCAGGGCATGCCTTGGCACTTGCACGCACCTGATATCAGCCAGCGGGCTCCCCATTTGGCCCGTCTTGAAACATGAACCAAAGAGTCTGACATGTGTGCAAGTCAATAGGTGAGTAAATCAATAAGGCGCAAGGAAGCTGACTAGCGAGATCCCCCTGAGCATGCACCCCCGACTGACCTTGATCTTCTGAGAAGGGTTCGAGTGAAAGCATGCTTGTCGGGACCCAAATGATGGTGAACTATGCCTGAGCAGGGCGAAGCCAGAGGAAACTCTAGTGGGGGCCGACATCAATACTGATGTGCAAATTGTTCGTCTGACTTGGGTATAGGGGCGAAAGACTAATCGAATCGTCTAGTAGCTAGTTCCCTCTGAAGTTTCCTTTAGGATAGCTGGTGCTCGGGATGAGTTCAATCAGGTAAAGCTAATGATTAGAGGCATCGGGGGCACAACACCCTTGACCTATTCTCGAACTTTAAATAGGTGGGACGGCGCGGCTGCTTCGCTGAGTCGCACCACGAAATCGAGAGCTCCAAGTGGGCCATTTTTGGTAAGCTAAACTGGCGATGTAGGATGAACCGAAAGCTAGGTTATAGTGCCCAACTGTGTGCTAACCTAGAACCCACAAAGGGTGTTGGTTGATTAAGACAGCAGGACAATGGTCATGGAAGTCAAAATCCACTAAGGAGTTTGTAACAACTCACCTACCAAATCAACTAGCCCCGAATTCATCGAATCAAAATTCACCAAGGAGTGTGTAACAGCAGGACAGTGGTCATGTCAACTCTTCCAATCATTGTGAAACAGAATTCACCTAATGTTGGATTGTTCACCCACCAATAGGGAATGTAAGCTAGGTTTAGACCATCATGAGACAGGTTAGTTTTACCTTATTGATGATGGTGTCGCGATGGTAATTCAACATAGTACGAAAGAAATCATTGATTCACACAATTGGTTATCGAGCTTGGTTGAAAAGCCAGTGGTGCGAAGCTACCGTTCGCTGGATTATGACTGAATACCCCTAAGTCAGAATCTAGGCCAGAAGCAACGCGTGCATCTATTGCCCATTTGCCAACCCGCAGTAGGGGCCATCCGAACCCTAGAGGCATGTGCTGTTGGCTATGTCCGCATGGCGAACGAGCCACAAGGGCTGCCTGAAAGTACAATTCCCATAGGGCGATGGATAAAATCCTTTGCAGACGACTTAAATATGCGATGGGGTATTATAAGTGGCAGAGTGGCCTTGCTGCCACGATCCACTAAGATTCAGCCCTCTGTCACTCCGATTCGCCCCTCCCCCTCTGAACCCCAAACAATTAAATCCCCCATCGACGGAAGGGAGGTCAGCCACCCCCTTGGACATGCCCAAATGGCCTAGGGCATGGACATGTAACACATAAAAAATGACTAGGGGTGAGGACATGTAATGCATGCATGAAAAAGACTAAGGGCGTGATAAGATGCATAAAAAATGACTAAGCACTGGCGCACCACATGACTAATAGAGGGTTCCTGATTGGCTAGGTAGCGCACAGGGTGCTGGCGCACTGCACGCCCAACAAAGGTTTCTCGCTAGGTTGCGGGCACACCACACGCCCAACAGAGCTTAATCCCTGCGCTGGGTAGATAGCCCGCAGGCGCGCTGCATGGCTAATGGAGATTTATCGCTGCGCACAGGCAGGCCGCAGGCACCACAAGCCAAACTAGCAGGTCCCCGTGGGCATGCCACACGCCAAATCGTGGCTTACGCCTGGGCTGCAGGGGCCTCCAACACGCCAAATAGTGGTTTATCCCCAGCCACCCATCTCACGGCCATTACAGTCGTATCCCTTAATATCTTCGCACCGGGGGCTTTTCAAGCTCATCCGATAGTTCGACTTGGGTTCCCTAGACCTATAGAAGGCATGTACACTGATCCCAGCTCTCGATTCTCTAGAGCCTCCCAGGCCATTTTCTTCACCAAGGCCATCCAAGCTAACTTGAGCTAGCACTCGAACACGTCGGGTTCCCAACGATTGTGAGCTTTTGCCCTCAAATTCGCACCATTGGTAGATGTTACCCATACATGAAGGGGACTAACGCTAAAAATCAAAAATGATTCGAAAAAACTACATTCCCCGAATCGATTCTTGGCCTATAAAATGGTCATCCGACTTCAATATCTATGCACCGGGGGCTTTTCAAGCCCAGCCAATACTTCAGCTTGGGTTCCTTGGACCTATAGAAGGCATCCATACCAATCTCAACCCCCGATTCTTTGGAGCATCCAGGGCCATTCGCTTCGCCAAGGCCATCCAAGCTAACTTGAGTTAGCCCCCAAACACGTTGGGCTCCTGGCGACTGTGAAATTTTGCCCTCAAATTCACACCATTGGTAGATGTTACCTAGACAAGAAGGGGACTAATGCCAAAAAGCAAAATGATTCAAAAAAGGTACAATCCCCAGCTCGGTTCCTGGCCTATGAAATAGCCATTCGGCTTTAATATCTCTGCACTGGGGGCTTTTCAAGCCCGGCCGACACTCCGGCTCGGATTCCCTAGACCTATAGAAGGCATCCACATCAATCCTGACCCTCAATTTGCTGGAGCCTCCCTGGCCATTCGCTTCGCTAAGGCCATTCATGCTAACTTGAGCTAGCTCCCGAGCATGTCGAGGTCTCGACAACTATGAGCGTTTGCCCTCAAATTTGCATCATTGATAGATGTTACCTACACATGAAGGGTAGTAATGCCAAAAAACCAAAATGATTTGAAGAAACTGCAGACCCTGGCTCGGTTCCCGGCCTATGAAACGAGCCTCTAGCTTTAACATCTCCGCACCAGGGGCTTTTCAGGCCTGATCGACACTCCAGCCTGGGTTTCCCAAACTTATAGAAGGCACCCGTACTGATCTTGGCCCCCGATTAGTTAGAGCATTCGGGGCGATTCACTTCGCTAAGGCCATCCAAGCTAATTTGAGCTAAACCCCGAACACGTCGAGCTCCTGGTGACTGTGAGCTTTTGCCCTCAAATTCGCACCATTGGTAGATGTTATCCATACACGAAGGGGACTAACACTGAAAATCCAAAAGGATTCGACAAAACTACAATTTCGGCTCGGTTCTCAGCCTATGAAAAGCCATCTAGCTTCAATATTTGTACACCGGTGGCTTTTAAAGCCTGACCAACACTCAGGCATGGGTTCCTCGGACATATAGAAGGCATCCATATTGATCCTGGCCCACAATTCCTCAGAGCCTCTCGGGCCATTCGTTTCGCCAAGGCCATCCATGTTAACTTGTGCTTGCTCTTGAACACGTCGGGCTTCCGGCGACTATGAGCTTTTGCCCTCAAATTCGCATTATTGATAGATGTTACCCATACATGAAGCTAGTAATGCTGAAAAACAAAAATGAGTTGAAAAAACTACAGTCCTCGGCTCGATTGCCGGACTATGAAACGGGCCTCCAGCTTCAATGTCTCCGCACCAAGGGCTTCTCGAGCTTGGCTAGCACTCCAGACCAGGTTCCCTGGACCTATATAAGGGACCCATATCGATCTCGACCCTTGATTAGTCGAAGCTTTTAGGGCCATTTGCTTGCCAAGGCCATGCAAGCTAACTTGAGCTAGCCCTCGAACATGTCGGGCTTCGGGCGACTATGAGCTTTTATCCTCAAATTCGCACCACTGGTGGATGTTATCCATACATAAAGGGGAATAACGCTAAAAATCCAAAACGATTCGAAAAAATTATAGTTCCCGACTCGATTCCTAGCCTATAAGACTACCCTTTAGCTTAAATATCACCACAATGAGGGCTTTTTGAGGCCGGCCGACACTCCGGCCTGGGGTTCCCTGGACCTATAGAAGGCACCCATATCAATCCCGGCCCTTGATTAGCCAGAGCATCTAGGGCCATTCGCTTTGCCAAGGCCATCCAAGCTAACTTGAGCTAGCCCCTAAACACATCGGGCTCCCAACGAATGTGAGCTTTTGCCCTAAAATTCACACCATTGATAGATGTTACCCATACATGAAGGGGACTAACGTCGAAATTCCAAATGAATAAAAAAAACTACAATCCCCGGCTCTATTCTTGGCCTATGAAACGACCATCTAGCTTCAACATCTATGCACTAGGGGCATTTCAAGCCCGGCCGACACTTCGGACCGGGTTCCCTAGACCTATAAAAGCCACCCATATCGATCTCAGCACCCAATTCACTGAACCACTCAAGGCCATTTGCTTCGCCAAGGCCATCCAAGTTAACTTGAGCTAGCCCCCGAACACATCGGGCACCCGTTGACTGTGTGCTTTTGCCCTCAAATTTGCACCATTGATAGATGTTAGCTATACATAAAGGGGATTAATGCCGAAAATCCAAAATGATTTGAAAAAATTGCAGTCCCTGGCTTGGTTCTTGGCCTATAAAACGGCCATCCGACTTTAATATCTTTGCACCGGGGGCCTTTCAAGCCCGTCTGACACACCGGCTCAAGTTCCGCAGACTTATAGAAGGTATTCATACCGATCTCGGCCTCCAATTAGTTGGAGCATCCGAGGCCATTCGCTTTGCTAAGGTCATCCATGCTATCTTGAGCTAGCCCCTGAACACATCGAGCTCCCGGCGATTATGAGCTTTTGCCCTCAAATTTGCACCGTTGATAGATGTTACCAATACACGAAGGGGACTAATGTCGAAAATCCAAAATGATTCGAAAAAACTACATTCCTTGTCTCAGCTCCCGGCCCATGAAATGACCCTCCGGCCCATGAAATGACCCTCCGGCTTCAACATCTCCGCACCAGGGGCTTTTCAAGCCCTACAAGCACTCTGGTCTAGGATCCTCAGACCTATAGAAGGCACCCATATTGATCCCAGGCCCCGATTTGTCGGAGCCTCTAGGGCCATTCGCTTCGCCATGCATATCCAAGCTAACTTGAACTAGCCCCGAACATGCCAAGCCCCCGGCGACTATAAGCTGTTGCCCTTAAATTCGTATGACGTCAGGCTCCCAGCCTATTAAACGGCACTTGGGCTTCAACGTCTCCGCACCAAGGGCTTTTCGAGCCCGGCCGGCACTCCGGCCCGAGTTCCTCGGACCTATAGAAGGGACCCATATCAATCCCGACCCTCGATTAGTCAAAGCATCCAGGGCCATCCACTTCGCCAAGGCCATCCAAGCTAAATTGAACCAGCCCCCGAACATGTCGGGCTCCCGGTGACTATGAGCTTTTGCCCTCAAATTCGCACCATTGATAGATGTTACCCATACATGAAAGGTAGTCATAGTGAAAAATCAAAATGATTTGAAAAAATTGCAGTCCCCGACTCAATTCCTGGCCTATGAAATGGCCCTTTGACTTTAATATCTCCACACCGGGGGCTTTTTGAGCTCGGCCAGCATTCTAGCTAGGGTTCCCCGGACCTGTAGAAGGCACCCATATCAATCTCAGGCCCCGATTAGCTAGAGAATCCAGGGCCATTCGCTTTGCCAAGGCCATCCAAGCTAACTTGAGCTAGTCCCCATACATGTCGGGCTCCCGGCGACTATGAGCTTTTGCCCTTAAATTCGCACCATTGGTAGATATTACCCATACATGAAGGGGATAATGTCAAAAATCAAAAACGATTCAAAAATACTGCAGTTCCCAGCTTATGAAATGGCCCTCCAACTTTAATATCTTCGCACTAGGGGCTTTTCAAACCCGACCGACACTCCGGCTCAGGTTCCCCACACCTATAGAAGGCATCCATACCAATCCTGACCCCCAATTAGCTAGAGCATTCGAGGCCATTTGTTTCTCCAAGGCCATCCAACCTAACTTGAGCTAGCCCCCGAACACATTGGGCTCCCGAAGACTATAAGCTTTTGCTCTCAAATTTTTACCATTGGTAGATTTCACCCATACATGAAGGGGACTAATGTCAAACACGCGAAACGATTCAAAAAAAAGCCCGAACCCCAGCTCGAGTCTTGGCCTATGAAACGGTCGTTCCTCATGCTCTCGTGCAAACCGTCGATTGCCAGTCATGGCAATAATTCCATAATGATATTTAAGCATTCCTTATAAAAAAATCATGGCCGTTGGATGACATTTTCATTTTTTATGGATTTTTACCCCCTTTGGGGGCATTTTCATCCAAAAAATCACCCCTTTCTTGCAAAGCATCGACCGGAGACCACTCCAATAATTCTATAATTATATTCTAGGGTCAGCCACAAAAAATCATGGCCTTCGGGTGATATTTCCATTTTTTTACGGATTTTTAAACCCCTCAAGGGGAATGTTCGTCAAAATTATTATTTGACCACCCTCCGGATTGAATCTCGAGAACAAGGGTACCCCATTCAATTCTTTACCCTTTTTTATGATGGCTCCCAAAATTTCACGGCTAAAGGTGCTTAAAATAAAATTTTATGGGGGAGTGATGCCTAGGATTTAGCAATGTTTCCTTATGGTACACCTAGGTTTGTTTTATTTTCTATATATATGGGGTAGGAAAACGGTGTGCCTAGGCATGCCATTTGCCCAACGCATGCCCCCCCTGCTCACCCGCGCCCTTGATGTTACCTGTTAGGCAGAACTTGGTGTGGCGCCAATTCTCAGTCTCAGCTAATCAAGTCATCGTTAGATGGGTTTTTTCTGGCTCTTTCAATGTCAAGGGCAGGTGTGAGTAGTGGGAGGTAGGCTAGGCAGGCCATCCCCTCTCCCTTCGCCCCCTCCATGCCCATTGCTCACCCATGCTATTAACGGTGCGTGTTCAGCCTGACTTGGCATTACACCGATTCTTGGTCATGGCCGATCAAGTCATCATTGCATTGCATTTGGTTCGGCATAGTCAACATTAAGGGCGCGAGTGAGTGTGGGCATGCGGTTTAATGGACCCTCCCCCCCTTCCCGCAGGATGCATTTCTCAACTGCGCTCCACGGTGCAGGATATGGCTTAACCTAGTGTGGCGATGATTCTCAGTCTCGGCCTATTGAGTCATTGTTCATCGAGTTTTACTGTGGCTCAACAGACATTAAGGGTGCATGAGCTGTAGTTCGGATGTTTCGATAGGCAGTATCCGTGCTGGTGCAGTAAATTGTCAATCTCATCGTCCTTCTCAATTACGGTTGGAGTTTTAATTTCTTTTCTTGAGACAAGGACACGAGTTCCTGTGTGGTGTACCCATGAGAGCAGAATTCGAATTGTTCATTTTTTTTTCAGCCCATGCATCCCATGTGCATGGGGTGGACCTCGCAGCAACATTCATGTTTCAAGCACGTCGAATCAACTGTTGTGGCCTAAGTATTGCCCGCTCGTGCTTTCGGATGTTGAATGTTATGTGAGTGAAGGGCGTGAATGTACGCCCTTCATTGGCCCAATTAATGTCTCTAAGAATGACGGATGCACCCATTTTGAGCGTTATTCGTGCCACCTTGGCCCAGGCACGGTGGGCTCATATGAGCGTCGACGTTGGGAAGGAATGCTACCTAGTTGATCCTGCAAGTAGTCATATGCTTGTCTCAAAGGTTAAGCCATGCATGTGTAAGTATGAACAAATTCAGACTGTGAAACTGCGAATGGCTCATTAAACTGGTCATAGTTTGTTTGATGGTATCTGCTACTCGGATAATCGTAGTAATTCTAGAGCTAATACATGCACCAACCCTGACATTCAGAAGGGTTGCATTTATTAGATAAAAGGTCGATGTGGGCTCTGCTTGTTACTCTGATGATTCATGATAACTCGATGGATCACACGGCCATCGTGCCGACCACGCATCATTCAAATTTTTGCCCTCTTAACTTTTGATGGTAGGATAGAGGCTTACCATGGTGGTGACGGGTAATGGAGAATTAGGGTTCGATTCCAGAGAGGGAGCCTGAGAAACAGCTACCACATCCAAGGAAGGTAGCAGGCGCGCAAATTACCCAATCTTGACATGGGGAGGTAGTGATAATAAATAACAATATTGGGCTCAATGAGTCTCATAATTAGAATGAGTATAACTTAAATCCCTTAATGAGGATCCATTGGAGGGTAAGTTTGGTGCCAGCAATCGCAATAATTTTAGCTCCAATAGCATATATTTAAGTTGTTGTAGTAAAAAAGCTCATAGTTGGACCTTGGGTTGGGTCGATTGGTCTGCCTCACGGTGTGCACCGGTTGGCTCGAAGACAATCAGATACTGTCCTAGTCTTAACCATAAATAATGCCGACTAGGGATCGGTCCCCAGCTCGATTCTCAGCCTATGAAACGGCCCTCTAATATCTCAACACCGAGGCTTCTCTAGCCCGGCTAACACTCTGACTCGAATTTCCTGGAACTATAGAAGGAACCCATATCAATCTCGGCCCCTGATTCGCCGGAGCCTCTAGGGCCATTCGCTTCGTGAAGGCCATCCTAACTAACTTGAGATAGCTCCCAAACATGTGGGGCTCCTGATGACTATGAGCTTTTGCCCTCAAATTCGCACCATTGATAGATGTTACCCATACATGAAGGGTAGTAATGCTGAGAAACCAAAACAATTCAAAAAAACTGGAGTGCCCGTCTTAGTTCCCAACCTATGAAATGGCCCTCCGGCTTCAATATCTCCCCACCGGGGGCTTTTCGAGCCCGGCCAGCACTCCGACTTAGGTTCCCCGGACCTATAAAAGGCATACATATCATTCCCAGCCCCCGATTCGGTGGAGCCTCTGGGGCCATTTGCTTCGCGAAGGCCATCCAACTAACTTGAGCTTGCCCCCGAACATGTTCGACTCCCAGCGACTATGAGCTTTTGCTCTAAAATTCGCACCATTAATAGATGTTACCCATACATGAAGGGTAGTAATGCCGAAAAACCAAAACTATTCAAAAAAATTGTATAGTCTGGCTTAATTCCCGGCCTATGAAATGACACTCTAGATTCAATGTATCCACACGGGGGCTTTTCGATCTTGGCCAACACTCCGGCTTAGGTTCTCTAGACTGATAGAAGGCACACATATCAATCCTTGTCCTTGATTTGCCTAAGCCTCTGGGGCCATTGGCTTCGCCAAGGCCATCCAAGCAAACTTGAGCTAGTCCCCGAACACGTCGGGCTCTCAGTGACTGTGAGCTTTTGTCCTCAAATTTGAAGCATTGATAGATGTTACCCATACATGAAGGGTAGTAATGCTGAAAAGCAAAACCATGCAAAAAAACTGCAATCTCGGCCAATAAAACAGCCCTTCGGCATCAATGACTCTGCATCGAGGGCTTTTCAAGCTCAGCAGCACTACGGCCTGGGTTCCCCGAACCTATAGAATCCACCCATATCGATTCAGGTCCTTGATTCACTGGAGGCTTTGGGGCCATTAGCTTCACCAAGGCCATCCAAGCTAACTTGAACTAGCCCCTGAACACGTCGGGCTCCTGGCGATTATGAGCTTTTGCCCTCAAATTTGCATCATTGATAGATGTTACCCATACATGATGGGTAGTAATAAGAAAAACCAAAACAATTCAAAAAAACTACATTCCTCAGCTTGAGTCCCGGCCTATAAAATGACCCTCCAGCTTTAATATCTTCAGGGGCTTTTCTAACTCAACTAGTACTCTGGCCTAGGTTCTCAAGAATTATAGAAGGCACCCATATCGGTCTCGACCCTCGATTCATTGAGGCCTCCAAGGCCATTCGCTTCGCCATGGCCATCCAAGCTAACTTGAGCTAACCCTCGAACACGTCGGGCTACTAGCGACTATGAGCTTTTGCCCTCAAATTCACACCATTGATAGATGTTACCCATACATGAAGGGTAGTAATGTCGAAAAAGCAAAATGATTTGAAAAAACTACAATCCCTGGTTTGGTTTTCGACCTATGAAATGACCCTCCGGCTTCAATGTCTCCACAACGGAGGCTTTTCAAGCCTGGCTGGCACTCCGGCCTGGGTTCCCCGGACCTCAATAGAAGGCACCTGTATCGATCTTGGCCCACGATTCACTGGAGCCTCTAGGGCCATTCATTTCGCCAAGGCCATCCAAGCTAACTTGAGCTACCCCCAAACACGTCAAAATCCCATCGATTGTGAGCTTTTGCCCTCAAATTCCAACATTGATAGATGTTACCCATATGTGAAGGGTAGTAATGCCGAAAAACCAAAATAATTTGAAAAAACTACAATCTTGGCCTCAGTTCTCGGCCTATAAAACGACCCTACAACTTCAATATCTCTACACCAGGGGTTTTTCGAGCCTGGCAGGCACTCCGACCCCAGTTCCCCGAACATATAGAAGGCACCCATATTGATCCTAGTCCTTGATTCACTGGAGCCTCCGGGGCCATTCGGTTCACCAAGGCAATCCAAGCTAAGCTTAAGCTAGCCCTCGAACACGTCGAGCTCCCGACGACTGTGAGCTTTCGCTCTCAAATTCACACCATTGATAGATGTTGTCCATACATGAGGCTTGTAATGCCAAAAAACCAAAATGATTCGAAAAAACTACAGTCCCTGGCTCTATTCCCAACCTATGAAATGAACCTCTGAATTTAATATCTTTACATCGGGGGCTTTTCGAGCCTGGCCGACACTCCGACTGGGGTTTTCTGAACCTATAGAAGGCACCCATATCAATCTCGACCCTCGATTCATTAGAGCCTCGAGGGCCATTCGGTTCGCCAAGGCCATGCAAGCTAACTTGAGCTGGCCCTTGAACACGTCGGGCTCCCAAAAACTGAGGTTTTTCCATCAAATTCACATCATTGATAGATGTTACCCATACATGAAGGGGATTAATGCCAAAAAAGCAAAATGATTCTAAAAAAAAACCCGAACCCCGGCTCAGTCTTGGTTGTTCCTCATGTTCTCACATAAATAGATGACCGATGACCACCCCAATAATTCCATAATGATATTCAAGTGTCCGCCTCAAAAAATTGTGGCAATCGAGTGGCATTTTCAATTTTTATCGATTTTTTACCCCCTCCAGGGGCACTTACATCCAAAAAACCACCCCTTTCCTGTAAAGCCTCAATCGACAACCATCCCAATAATTCAATAATTATATTCTAGGGTCACCCGCAAAAAATCATGGCCATCGATTGAGATTTCCATTTTTTATGAATTTTTAACCCCTTTTAGGGGCATTTTCATTAAAAATTTTGTTTGACCACCCTTCGCATCGAATCTCGAGACCGGGGCACCCAATTCAATTCTTTGCCCTTTTTTATGATGGCTCCCAAAATTTCGTGGTAAAAGGTGCCTAATGATATAAAATTTTATGGGGGAGTGATGGTTGAGATATAATAATGTTTCCTTATGCTACACCCAGGTTTGTTTTATTTTCTATATATGTTTCCTTATGCAAAAACACAATTCGATTGGCTGTTACTAGAAATGGTTGGATGTTGCTAGAGATAGTTGGATGTTGCTAGAAATTGGTGTGCAAGTAATATCGATTGAGATACACAGTCCAGATAAGAAGTACAATGGCGTACAAGTGATGCAGATTATGGATGGTAGCATTCGATAGTTGACATCATGACCCCTCACGCTGTATGCGCCCTTTAACACAGTTGTAAGAGGCATGTCAAGCAGCAAGAACGGATATGAAAATGCAAGTTATCTAGAAATCTCAATGTGAATACATTGCTTGCCTAAGAGTACAGGGGTAGGATATGACGATGGAATTGAAGAAGCAAAGACAAGGACTTGGCCTATGCATTGGCTTATGCGGGTATCGTAGATGGAAAAAGTAGAGACTAAGTCATGTGTTAACTTGTTCGTGAATTTTTTTTTAAACCCTTATGGAAGCAGGCACATTAGAAATTGAGATATGGCATGGTTAAGACTGGCATTATGGGCTAAGAGCGACTAGGTAGAGACGATTGATCTTTGATAAAAGGGATAATGGTAAGAGACATCATTTGAGTTTAAGCATCATAGATGGATATTTAGTGATTGCATTGTTGCATAGAGAATAAAAGAGTTTAAAGCAAGCTGAAGTGACTATATATAGTCAACTTGGAGCAGGGGATGCCTATGCATGGAACTGACTTGAGTAAGTAGCTCAATGCGCATAGAGGCGCTCGGTAAGAAGCAGTTGGGTCCGAATCCACCCTAGATGCAAAGATGATCACTTTCGGTTATGGTTGCCTATATGAGGCGAAAATATGGAAAATTGTCAGAATATGTGATCAAGACTTACGAGGAAAGATAAAGATTGCTTGTTCAACATACAATGAGATTTGTTTTTCCCTTTGAGATAGAGGGGTGCAAAACACCGAATGAGTCGGTTGTTGGATATGCAATTGTTGTGGGGAGAGCTTGCCAAATGAGTTAGAAGTTGCTCACAAGTACTTTATTGAGATGTGTTGATGCTCGGCAAAAGGAGTACCAGACTGTAGCTGGTATTTTAGGCCATGGGCAATGTGAAATAAGAGTTAAGCTCAGTGGAAGGAATATCAGTCTGTAGCTGATATTTCAGGCCATGCGCAATTTTGAGATAAAATGAGAATTTAACAGATTGCCTTGGATGAGCCGAGATATTAGTGTGTTACCTCGGATGAGCCGAGAAACTTGTGTTTTGTTGTTTGTGTGTAGGGCTATTCGGTCAAGAGTAGCATGTGAGACAATTCCTCATCGGACCATATGAGCAAAAATGAGATGACAAAGAAGTCATGCCCTGACCGTTTATGGGAAGCGAAGAAGGCTTAAGGCTAAACCAATAGGGCTTGAGATGTCACAAGTAAAACAATATTTTCTTATATAATTTTGATGGAATGCTATAGGCCTCAGCAAGTTAAACTTGTATAAAGGGGGTAATAGCCAGGGAAATAAAATTGTATTTGTATACATAGCTTGTGCACCAATACAGCATGAGGCAACCAAAGCATAAATCAAGACATAGTTTGTGCACAAATACATCATGAGGTGACCAAAGCATAAGTTGAGACAGAGCTATGTCGAGCGAGGCAATAAAAGATACGAACAAAACATATACACCAATAGAAACTGAGCAGGGTTTGGTGTATCCTAAGGGAGTTATTTTTATTCTTATGGTTGAGATGACTTGCTATATGATTGTTGTTACTTTGCTATTGTTATAAAAAAATAAAATAAAATACAAGAAAAACGACAGGAAGAAATGTATATATATACATATGCGCTAAGGTTCCTTCTTTGGCAGGTTTGATGAATAGATGGACAACCTAAAATCTACAAGGTTGATGACTATGAACCGGCTATGGAAGCTGCATAGGCACTAGGTGACTATGGGTGGAATTTTTCCAAACACATAGTTAGTAAACCAGGTGCCAACTGTAACACCCACCACCTAATCCTAGAGAACTAGATGGCATATGCCACATTCGGTGCTGAAACACCGACCTATTCTCCTAATTAACTCCAAAATACACATAGAAGTAGTTATGTTTCCTTAGTGAGGCAAGTAATTAAAATATAAAATATAGGTTTTAGGGAAAATCTTACGAAAAATAAAATTTAAGAATAAAATAAAATTTTCCAAGAGCTTCTCTTAAAAATTAACTTGCCACACAAAGAAAATATGCACACTTCTAATATAATTCCTCCATACCCCAAAACTCCAATTCAATACAAAATGGCACAAGCACTTCTAAATATGCATCCATTTTACTAAGGTTCTCTCATCAATATTATAATCTATTCATTTCAAGAATATATACATCATTAATCATTCACCACACATAAAATCGAGAATTAATATTTAATCGGCCACCGATTTCATTAAATATAATCTCAATATTTACAACTCCAACATTATTTATAATAAGTCTATTCATGCCATAGTCCACATCTCTATACATATCTTGCTAAAAAATAAAGACTACTCTCTGATGCTTCACCTCCGATCTTCAGGTAGCATCCACCGTTCACAACCTGCGCATGATAAAAATCAATGCTGAGTGGAAGACTCAGCGGTGCTAAATATTTATAATTTAAAATAGCCAAGCAATAAATCACAACACTTTTGAAAACAAAATACTTAAATCATAAAATATATCAAGTACCGAAAATGTGCTAATGAAATCCAAATATTTTGGAAAAAGATAAAGAAATCCACATCTCATAAATTTTTACTAAACTCAGTATAATTTAGAAAATATCACAAATAATATTATGTTTTCGGTTTCTTATAATAAGATAAAATTCTATTTTTATTTTATTAAGGCTCGTACTAACACCGAAAGAATGTAAGCAGATTCGATCATGGCCTGTGGAAGCGCCACCCACCAATCACACAATCGTGGCCAATGAAAGCACCACCCACCAATATCACACTTGTGGCCTATGGAAGCACCACGCGTGGCCTGTGCAAATGTGCAAGCACTACCACAATAATAAGCACATCCACTTATTTATAAAGGGCTGATAACCCTAGCATATGATCATAGCTCTAAGAAATATATGGGCTGATAACCCAAGCATGCTCACATATCACAATACATCTCATCATACCACATATCAATCAAGTATAGTAGAGCCAAAATAATTCCATTCTTTCACAAATAAATCTCATTTCTCACCCACCATTTCTTATTCAAAATCATT
>CANUEX010015506.1:0-22004 GCA_948099535.1 Jatropha multifida
GAAGTAGTTGGGTGTGAATCCACCCTAGATGCAGAGATGATCACTTCGGGTTATGTTGCCTATGTAAGGCGAGAATATGGAAAATTGTCAGAATTATGAGCAGAACTTATGAGGCATGCTAGAGATTGCTTGTTCAACATATGATGAGATTCGTTTATGCCCTTTTGAGATAGATGGGTGCAGAACACCGAATGAGTCAGTTGTTGATATGTGATTGTTGTGGAGAGAGCTTGCCAAATGAGTTGGAAGCTGCTCACAAGTGCTTTGTTGAGATGAGTTGATGCTCGGCGGAAGGAGTGCCAGACTGCAGCTGGTACTTCAGGTTGTGGGCAATATGAAATAAGAATTAAGCTCGGCGGAAGGAATATCAAGCTGCAACTGATTTTTCAAGCCATGGGTGATATGAGATAAAATGAGAACTTAACAAATTGCCTCAGATGAGCTGAGAATCTTGTGTTTCATTATTGTGTGCAGGGCCACTCGATCAAGAGTAGCATGTGAGACAGTTCCCCGCCGGAGCATATGAGCAAAAGGAGATGACAAAAGAAGTCATGCCCAGAAAATTTATAGGAAGCGAAGAAGGCTTGAGACAAAACCAAAATGGCTTGAGGTGTCACAAGCAAAATAATGTTTTCCTATATATGATTTCCATGGAATGTTATAGGCCCCAACAAGTTAAACTTGTATAGAGGGGGTAATAGCCATGGAAATAAAATTGTTTTTAAATACATTACTTGTGCACCAATATAGCATGAGGTGACCAAAGCATAAATCGAGACAGAGCTGTGACAAGCGAGTTGATAAAAGATGTGAGTAGAACATAAACATTGAAATAGAAACTGAGATAAGCACTATGTTGTATGCACTTGGGTAAGACAATTGTATCTATAAGTGGTATCACTTCTTACCCCGATGTGTTCCTTCATTTTGATTATTATTGTTATTAATATTGTATGCAATGATTGTGCATGAAGCCAAGGCTGAACAATTATTATATTATATATATAGTTCTACCATATGACTAATTTGGGTATTTTTTTTTAGCTGTATTTTGCGAGGTACATATAACATTGCTATGAAGTAGCACAAGCATATAAACACTCAAACAATGACGGGCACTTGGATGCGAATGACCGTGATGCAGTAGCAAGTAGTTCACGAAGGGACAACCACATCATAAGCAAAATGTGGGTCAAACAACAAGCGGTGCAAAGGAGGGATGTCAAGAGCACTCCAAGCACACTACCATAATCGACGAGGACGTCGATTGTTTGAGTGGGGGAGAGTACACATGGGAATCCTACCTGGCTAAAAGAGGAAAGAAAGGTATAAATAGAGAGTAAAGATGATAATATAAGTATAATCCTCTATGAAGAAGGGTGGGGGAATGTAGATAATGATAATATGGAATAGATAAGAGAAGAGATGCTGAAGAATGATCCTTGATGTATAGATAAAAGTGAAGGGGTGGGACATTGGTGACATGTATCCAGAGTGGAAGCATGTGGTTCCCAAAAAGAGAATCAAGAAGAAGAGCAGAATAAAGAAGAAGAAAAGTACTACAAAAACACAATAAATTTTTGCATTTAGTTCTTTCACAAGACAGAGTAACGAGTAGAGGCATAGAACCATTCACTTGAAGAGAAGATAGCAATAAGGATTGTAGAGGAGAAGCACAGAGTTAGTGCAGCACAATCGATAAGGTCATCGATCGTTTGAGTGGGGGAGAATGTAGGGGTGTGAGTCTAGCATCCCTACCCTTGCTGCATTACCATGGCAACCCTATGGACTAAGTAAGGCTATTGGAGACTGGAATAGCATGTTGGATGGCATGGGTGCCGAGAATATGAGAGGGGAGACCCGGCGTAATGCTCTCCACCGCCCCGGGGCCGGGATGACAACCCGAGCCCTAGTGAGCTAGGATGCGGGCATCATGCCTTATCAAGAGGGGCTGATGTCTCCATAGGGAAGGAGCTCTATGGACACTATAGGGCCACGAGCCTATAGTGCGCGTCTCTCCGTAGGGTGAGGTTTCGGTATGGGCAAACTATGCCGCCCGGGATGCCCGAAAGGCCTTAGGCCATACACGGAGGTGCGAGATCCTTATATTTATACTTGGCAGATGTGCCCTACGGTTAGATACGATGCTAAGACCCTCAGAGTATGCATAGCTGACCTAGATTATGAGTTAAGTCTAGGCGCCACACGGGCGCCAGGAGCTGCGAGGATATGGCCCCGTGACATTTGGTAGCATTATCACGAGGACCAACTACAGCTAAAGTTCTGATCACATCCTTATTTTTTAGGAGGACAATTCCTTCCCTTGCTGCTTGTGCCGCTAATTCAATGTGTTGTTCGAAGCAAACATCTTTCAGGCTAAAGAGATTGAAACTGAGGGCTTCCATCAAAGAACCCTAGTCTCAAAAGCACCACATAGAGATATTTAAGTGACTTGTCTATGTCTTTTTCCCCGACCTTTCCTTGCTTTACTGAGGATTGCTTTACTGAGGATTCAGTGTTCTGGTGTTGTATTCTCCACAATCCAAATCCAACTCTGCTTTAAGGGTTCTTGCAACTGCATCCTCCTTTGTGTCATTCAAAAATTTATGGCGTTCAATCATAACTTTGATAGAATCACAATCTGAGACTATATATCTATCGTAACAAGAATAAAATCATTTAGTTATATTATTCATAAAATAAAGAAAATTATTTGAAGATGATTATATCTTTACCCATGAAGATTCCACTCTCCTCTAATGGTTTGATTTAGGAGTTTTGGATCAGCACAAGCAGGTTTGCCATTGACACGATTGTAAGAGCATAATACTGCTTACATCGCCTTCTTTAATACACATCTTGAAAGGTCGATTGAAGGTTTCTACCATATCTTGCTCAATCACCTGCATTGAGTAAAAATTTAATTAATTCTCATTCATTTGAAAATTAAGATGATTATAAATTTTGGAAAAAAGGGTTGTTCTTCAAGAAAAACTCTAGCATCAAAAGTTTCGCGTATAATATTATTGCAATTGTCAACATCATAGGCAGTAAAGTGCTTGCAACATGAGGAAACTTTAAAAGGTCTAGCATCTGGATCTAGGTGATTTTCAGTCCCCTCAACGTCCTGTAAGCCTCTTACAAAACTAGCAGCATATCTACCTGTGATGAAAGGATCTTCTCTGTTTGTTTCAATGGTTCTTCCCCATCGAGGATCCCTTACTACATTAATAATCGGACTCCAAAAAGTTAATCCGGCTCGACCTAAATTATACATTGCCCTTGCTTCGGTCGAAACAGCCTGCATTAGTTAAATATTCACATTAATAGGACACCCATATGAGCAAAAACTGACCGTTGATGCTAGATAGAGCAACAAAACTAATGATGCTAGAAAGAGCAACAAAACTAATTACCTGACCAACAGTTTTCCATAAAGACTCGTAAAAAGAAGCTGTTGTGAGTATTACAGTAGGAAAGCTAGCTGCAGCAGGAACAACTTCATCAAAGAAAGTTCCTGGGCCTACATTGGACACACTATGCAAGGCTTCAGACCACCAATTATATTTAGGTAACCCTAACCTAGGGACACCATAAGCACCATGTCCAAGCTGTTGAACCTTTTCTTGCAATGTCATATGGTTTACCAAGTCTCTAGCCCTAACATCATAGGGAAGGGACTTGTCACAGAAGGCAAAATTTGCCATGTCCAATCCAAGGGCAACATACCTAGAAGGGTCGCAGACATAAGTGAAGTTATTCCCACTAATAAAGGCTGATGTGGTGGCGTCTAATTCAAAATATGAAAATGGTTGTTTCAGTCTATTTCTAGCTGCTGTAGCAGAAATGCCAAAGAAAGCAATGCATATCAGACAGATAATGAGGATAGAAGTTAAGCTTTCAGCCATAGCTTTTTTCGGTTATGCAAAGGAGCTTATGATTCTAAAGCTGGTTATGTCAATTTATAGGCAGTTCTGGATTTTTTTTTTTTTCCTCCTCGGTTTTGAAAATTGTTAAACTGTTGAAATAAGATTTGTATATATTTTCAGTTAAGATTGTTTATAATATTGATATCTCTCCTTTTTGTTTTTTCATTTGTATATTATATTATTATTATTATTATTATTATTGAGTGTTATTATTGAGTGTTTATCCAATAATATCATTCTTGAAAAAATGAAAAATCTTGGCCCGTTGTTTTGAAAAATCTTATTACGTATTTATCCACTAATATGATTTGAAAATGAAAATTTCTTTAATCTTTTTCTTTCTTTGTTTTTCAATGAAAATCCTTTTTCTGATAATAACTTTTGGCTTTATGGCATTGTCCATCATATGAAATTTTTTTAAAACACGAGACAAGTAAGTGTTCTATACATGTTTTTCATTTACTGGTTGTACATATTGCATAGATTGCACAATAAATCCGTGCAATTCTTTTTCACTTTAATGAGTAATTTATATAGACTATACATTATATATAACATATGTTTATTTTATTAATTTATATCCATAAAAATTTATCATTTTCAAATTTCTGAATCTGAACTACCGAGTTCTTCAAATACACCAAAACCTAACTCATAAATGCTAAGTAAAATCAACTTACATGAGATTGATCTCTTTCTGAGATAAGAAGATAAATAGAATTCTAAAAACGCCATATTCCAACAATCTATCAAATCAAAACCAAGCTAAAAAATAGTAGATTCTTTAATGCCATTCTTGGGTGTAAAGTAATTTTATTTCTTAAGAACATGCTGAAATTGAATATGTGAGATGTTTCGATGAAGGAAGTCAAATCTACTGGAAATATACCACAATTTTTTAGGTCTTTTCTCCTTACGTGTTCTTATTGTAGTGTTTTATAATTGAATTCTGGGTTAGCAAAGAGCTAAGCAGAGATATGAACTCATGTGTGGATTTTTTTAGTATTTTTCTATTTTATTTTCTTGATTTTTCTCAAACGTTACACTATTCGTTCGCTATTTTCTTATATAACGGTTTGATATTTGCTATAAATACTGCACAGCACAATTTTTGAAATATATAAAAATACATTTTGCTCTCTTGTTCTTATTATTTTCGACTGCTCCTGCTTCCTATTTAAAAATAGAAGAGCTTGTTGGGTGAATTATCCTTAAGCATATTATTCTTTACACACGCCTTAAATTATACCCGCAATACCCTTCTCTCGTTTTCTATTATTACCGACAGTTCCAACAAATCACACTAAAACAACCTTGATAATAGAATAGACTTTAAGTATATTTTTTCAGAAAAAAAAATCTAAAGTACAGTACATCATGTAGTAAAATATTATTTAGATCTTTAGAGGTATAGAATGGACCAAGTGATTATAATTTTGAAATAAGAGTTGAAATTTTCTATTTGAATTGGACCGGAACCGTTTATTTCAGACTGGTTCAAGTTTAGATTTTAATATTCACTTGAACCTTAATCAGCCCTTGAACCATAGATTTCGGTTCAAAATTTTAAATAGACTGTTTCAATCCATTTACAGTATGGTTCGGTTTCGATTTAAAATGAACCGGTGCCCATGACTTGGCTCAAGCTCCCTATTCCGCCTGCCTCTGTCTTTGGATATACCTTCATAATAAATACAATGTGTGACCGTGAAACTGATATAATAAAACCTAAAAACAACAAATTAGAAAGAGAAATAAGAAAAATAAAAGTAAAAAAAGATCAAGAGAGCAATTCAAATAAAAAATTTGTAAAAATTTCAAAGTTAATAATTAAGAAAGAAAGTATATTGTCAAGTACAACAAAAGAAAAGGATAATATTTTTTTTCTTCATCACTCGACATGAATCAAATAAATTCAATGGAAAACATGGAAATTATGTGTTTTAGTCTAGGTTTTTCTTAACTTGATATTTTTTGGCGAGGCCATTCAATTTCAGGGCAAAAGGCCCATTTCAGTTTTAAGGGGGAGAATTTTCAAGTTTCAAGTGTCAATCAAAAATTCAGTCGCCGGTTACACTTGAGGAGAAGTGTTAAGAATCTCACATCGATCAAATATTATATCCACAAATGGTATATAATCTCACATCGACTAAATACTAAACTAGTTAGCTAATCAAGTAATCATGGGTTATTACATTTTACCCAATTCACCTCTGTCCGATTATTAATAATAATTATACTCAAATCATCTCTAAGAGTTGCACTGTATATATATATATGTGTGTGTATAATTTGTGAGAGAATGAAAACAAGCACTTAGAAAATTCATTCCTCATTAAACTGCGTATGACGATGGTACTAATTAAAAGCTTTCTTTCCCTTTTTTCTTTGTTTGTTTGTTTGAACAGCTATTTGTTCATCCACTGATTATACTGACATGTTCTTTTCTCATTCTGCTTTTCTTTTTATTTTTCAATCATTATATGAGAAGTCCCAAATGGCAACAGTGCATTTTTATTTCAGCAACAAGTCCTGCGATTGCCTATGATGCAAGAGGAAAATTAGAAATGTTCTGAAGAAGATTAAAGGTATATAAAATATAAAAAATTTTATTTTGATTCCAGTTAATTAGATACCTAATCACTTATTTATTACAGATAGGTGAATATAAAATTGCTCAAGAGCCTAATTATGGTGATGGGGATGTTTCAGAGATTGAAGATTATGAAATAAATTCGGGCAGTGTAAAAATCACGGGCAAAATAAACAAAGAAATAAAAGATCAAGCCTTGGAAGCCTTGAAAAAGTTGAAAGGTCCTGAGTGTCGGTTCTAGACCTAAATGATGATGCTATCTTCTCCACCGGAACGGCCAGGCTGACACGAAACATTGGGGTTCGAACTAGACCTGAAGCTGGACCTGTCCCTCAGGCTGAGCATCCTATGCCTCAAAATATAGCGGTTCAAACTTGGCCTGAAGCTGGACCTGTTCCTCAGCATCCTGAAGCTAGACGAGACCTGTCCCTCAGCATCCTGCACCTGTCCACGTCCCTCAGCATCCTGCAGCTTCGCCTGTCCCTCATCATGGACACGTCCCGTTAGGAGGGGCCACTCATGGAGAAGATAGACCTAGAGCACACGTGCGAGAATCTCAGTATGGGTTTTCCTCTGGAAATAGCGAGGATGGGCAGCCTCCATATCATAATGGATATGAACATGGACCTCCACCTCAAGATAGATTGGAACATTAAGGCGAGTATTATACACTTCAGAAAGGATATATTCACCAACCACAGGAGTCACCGTTCAGTGATGAAAGTCCTAAATCTTGCTTTAGCTTGTGAGTTGCTCACTCTATAGTTCGATTGAACAATAAAAAGTTGTTTAGGGAAAAAGAAAAATACTAATAATAAGGGTTTGGTAGTATTAGTTAATGGCTATGTGCAACAAAACAATGTTAGTCTCTTATGGTTTTCTTTTCTATATAGTGTTCTTTTTTTTTTTTTTTTTTTTTGAGATTTTTGATGCATTTTATTATGTCAGCAAATTAATTAATTTGAGAATTTCTAATATTTATTTTTTTATTTTAAATTATTATAATAATAATATCTTTAGCTAAAGCTGTGTTGAAAGATACAATGAAAGGAGTTTCCATTAAAAATTTATAAGCTGAGAAATTAACCAAAAGGAGTGGCATTATCGGTAATTTGCATTGGGATAAAATCACTCTACACAACAGCATTGGTAAAGAAAAGCTAATCATGAACTCATTTATATTGGTAAAGCCTTTACAATTGCATTTCACAGTACCCAGAGCACTAATTAAGAGCAGCATAGTTATTTACATATATGACAAAAATGATATCTCACCGCAAGACATCAAAACAAAACCATATTTTACTTTGTTTGCCTTACTTTCCTCAAGATGCCTTAACTACCTTTAGTCTCCATCTTCTCCAAGCCAAGCACCCTTTCTCTCCGATTACTGGATTCAGAAGCTTTCTTTTCAATCGTTCACGTCTAGTTATTTCTTCATAACCATCTTTTGGAGCCAAACTCTTCATAGGGAGCAAGGGGCTCCCCATATCTGTAGCATCCACAATTTTATTAACCATCTCTAGAACTTCACTCATTTTGGGGCGTGATTTGGCTTGTCGAACCAAGCATCTGTTGGCAACAGCAGCAAGTTTTTGTGCAGACTTGAGATTATACTTTCCGTCAAGCCTTGGGTCCAAAATCAACCTGAATTTCTTTACATCTGATAAGTGTGATCTAACCCACTCCAATAGCTTTTGCTCATCCTTAGGCCGGTTTCTATCCAATGGACGCCTGCCAGTAATAAGTTCATAAAGGAAAACTCCATATCCCCACACATCGGACTTTGATGTGAGACGCCCGGTTTGAATATATTCAGGAGCTGCATATCCTATGGTTCCAACAACCTATTTGGGAACAATCACATAAACTGCTTTCATTAGTTTGTCCAGTTCTATATATATATATATATATATATATATTAATGGCAAATGGGAAATGAAAATCTAAATTAGGTTGCTAGGTCAGCCAGAAAACTCTTGTGAAATATGACTAAGAATCATTTTGAGTAACAATGAACATACCGCAGTCGAGACATGACTCAACCCATCTGAAGGCCCCAATCTAGCCAAACCAAAGTCCGATAACTTAGCATTCCATTTATCATCCAGCAGAATGTTGGAGGACTTGAAATCTCTGAAGATAATCTATGACAGCAATTAAAAGGAAATGGTGAATGCAACAAAAGTGAAGTAGAACAATTAGTTACGATTTCAAAACCCGAATAGAAAAGGAGAAAGAAAGAAGAAAAAACGGGGACACAAGATAGGTATGTTAATCAGAACCTAGTGCAAGACCACCATAGATGAAATCTAGTAAGCAAAGAAGTGCAGACATGCATAACCTTACTATGTCTAAAGAACAAATTTTTTATAAGTTAGGTCAAGCAACCATCCTTGCTTGCTTATTTTGACTTGCATGAGATTCAAATATTTAATTGCATATGCTAGAAATCCTAGAATGCGTGATCTTAGCCAAAATTCTTGGCAGTTCACAAATCTGGCAGCTGACTTGAAATGCTGAAACTATGATGCCAATTTGATGGGACCATTGGCTTGCACTTTCCCATATATGCATAGATTCACAACCTGTTGATTGTCAGAGTTCATATGCAAAACATTATTTAGAGTAATTTGCATCAGCAAAAATTGATTAAAAATGTGGCTAGGCATAGACCATATCAAGGAAGAAATTAACTGAAAGGATCATAAACTCTCAGAGAAGCTTAGAGATAAAAATTAACAAGAATACATTAAAAGCCCTGAAAACGAGATTCTTCTGAATAGAAGATTTCAACTGAATTTTTGACAAGGCAATGCCTTGAACAAATCAAACAGCAAGCAAGCCAGAATTCTCAACAATTTAAAGTTGTTGCTTAATTCTCATAGTTCTGTTAAAATAAGCCTCTGTAAGGATCTAGATTTAGAAAACAGAAGTTTGAGGATCATATTCAGTCAAAGAAGTTTTATGCTAGTTGATACCATATTGAGATTGTCACCTCTGGGAAGTTCTCTATTCATTGCTAGTAATCTTACAAATCAGCTCTTTGAATTTAAACCTTGAAACTGATTTTGGATGGTTAGATCATCATTTACAATCTTTTTAGCAAAACCGATCATGTATGAAATTGACTAAGACAGAAATGCAATTTCAAAGATAATAAGAATGTACCTGAAAATCCATTCCTTCATGAAGATATGCTAAGCCACGGGCAGCATCCTGGGCAATTTTTATTCTAGCAGCCCATGGCAGAGGTGTCTGAAATCTACTTGCCAAGTGATCCTGCACACTTCTGTTGGGCATATATTCATAAACTAGCAGGCGCTGAATTCCTCTTTCATCATCCTCAGCACAGTAACCTACTAATTTGACAAGATTCTGATGTTCAACAACTCCTAAAACATTTACTTCTGTCACCCACTCCTTGTGCCCCTGTAGAAATATGTAAAAATGCATATCTAAATCCAGCACTTAAGAATGTTGAAAGTGAATAAAGACAGGAAAGTACATTTTATTATAAAAGAACAAACCAACAGAAAAGCTCTAACAAAAACTGACCTAACCATTTCTTAATACTCATTAAGTCATTCTTAGTCCTAAATGATGCATCATAATAACTGCCATTACAATCTTTCTGCGAAATCAAGTTAAATTTTCATGCCAGTTTTTCACCTTCTTTGCCTTTGCACCTAGGTTTACAGATAATTCATTTAAAGAAAGGAATACAAGCATTCCTATTAGAATATAGGCACATAGGAAATCAAGACTTAAATTAGACAACACAGGCACATATGTAAGCCATGCATTCCTTGAATTTTCTTGCTTGTTCTGTAAGACCAGAAGAAAACAATATAAAACTTAGAACCTTGTATTCATTAAATCATCCCCTTCACAGAGTCAAGAACTATAAGTATCCGATCATTGCCCGCGGTCCATAATGAAGATGGCCCTGATGTTATTTGTGGACTCAACAGAAATTTAAAATGCAAAACAAAAATAAGCTCAATATTGCCAACTATAAAAAAATTGTAAATATCTTCAAACTAAAAACGGTAAAGGAATAAAAGGAGGACCAAGTGATTCCTCATCTAATGATGTTAAGAATTCTTCTGAAGTGAACCACTAACAGTTAATTAACATTGAAGTTGCAACCTACTTTTCAGAAAAGCATCACTTGGATTTGATGTTAAAAATAAGAGTTTCAAGACGTTTTTATGAACAAACATGTCCCAAATTCACCTCAAACGATTTTTATGGGCTTAATCAACATTTTTAATATAATTATTTTCTCAACAGCAGTACAAAAAATCATAATGCCAAATAGACCATAATCAAAGATCAAACACATGCATACAAGCAGGAAGGCAAAGAAGCAAGCTTGCCTGTAGCCCTCTCCTACTCAATTGTTTAACAGCAATATCTGTCTTCTTATTTGCATCTTCAGAGCTCCGGATTACTCCTCTATACACACTTCCAAACCCACCCTCTCCAATCATCAGAGAGCGGCTGAAATTCTTTGTGGCTGTCTTCAACTCTGAGAATGTGAAGACTCTGAGATTACTTTGTCTTTGAGACAAAGCAGCAAATGAGTTCTTAGTTGAGGAATCAGTGCTAAAATCTGACACATTCTGGGAATTGAACTCAGACCCAGATCTCTTCACATCATGATCAGTTGACATTGACATGGAAGTAGAAGATGAGCGAACAGAAACAGATTTTATAGCTTTTTGTTCTTCATTCTTCACTTTATTGGAAAAGTAAAAGCACTTCATAGCATCTAAAAAACCAATTGCCTCACTGCATACACCCAATTCTATTAGCATGGAAAAATTGGTACAAACTAAGACTAATAAATTAAAACAAAACCAAGAAAAGAAATATATATACAATGAATTCCAAAAATAATTATCAATAATAATTTCGAAAGATTTAGAGGTCAAGGATTCCAATAAGCGCCAAAATTTTCTCGACAGAACAACTAAGCTATCATATCAAATATCCTTAAGCAATCCTCAAAATTCCTTTCTACAAAAGCAACATTTTGATTACCAATAACTCCAAAACACAGGCAGAACTCAGAATAATCGTTTAACTTTTTTGAGAATTTAAAACCCTTCTTCCTAAACAATGCAATTCCCAAATACATTATCGATTACTATAGAAATTGCATAAGATATTAAGATTACAAGACAGCTATCAAAAAATTAATAATGTAAACACAGATTCCATTGACGCATCCAATTTAAGAAAACTAAACGCCATTTTTTCACTAAATATACAAGAAACAGCAAGAAACAGCTCACCTATTTTATAAATATATATATATATCAGCAAAAATGAAATGGAGGAGCAACAAAATGGTATCCTTCAAAGTTCAAATGCATTCACATAAGAGTGTTTTTCAAGAGAGACCCAAAATTAAAAACAGAAAAGAGAGAAACCTTGAAACATAACAGCGAGCACTCCATGACCTTAGGCAAGTCAATAGAAGGCAGCTGGATTTTAGCTCACCAACCAAGAAACCCCATTAAAATAAAAGAGAGATATGGAGAATGAAAAGATTAATTAAAAAGAAAGTAAAGACAGTGTGCAAAAGTTCTTGCTTTTCTTTAAGAGACCGATAGGCGGTGGGGTTGTTTCTTCTTTCTTGGAAAGATAGGATTCTTAAAGATGAAATCACAAAGAATCAGTCAGGGATAATACAGTTTTGTATTTTGAATATAAAATAATTACCTGAAACATTTATACTGTACGTGGGGTGTTTAAATGTTAGTTAGGAGTTGGAAACCATTACTTCGCTAGCTGTTTACTTTATCTATTTATTTATTTATTTTAATTATTGCTCGCATAATTGTATTAGAATTTTTTAATTAAACATAAGCATAATTAAGTATTTGAGAAAATAATTAAATCATCTCTGAAATTTAATCAAACTAATTAAATCATCCATACAGTTTGATAATATTAATTAATGATCTTTGAAGTTTACTTTCGTCAAATCACCTGATTTTTTTCATCCATTTTCTTCAAATTTTTCCATTAAAACTTTTGAAAAAAACTAAAATATGCTAACATTTAAGAATGAAAAATAATTAATTCGTTCATGAAGTTTGACTAAACTAAATAAGTCTATAATTTAATAATATTAATTAATAATCTCCAAAATTTATCTCAGTTAAACAATTTGATCGTTCCACTCATTTTCTCTAGATTTTTCATTAAAATATTAAAAAAAAGGACTAAAATATCTGACATTTAAAAATAAAAGAACTAAACTAGCCTAAATTAGAATTTTCATTTATCATGCAGGAAAAACGAAGAGTAAGAGAATACATTAATTATTTGATATTCACCCAAAAAAATGATCAACATAATGTGTCATATCAGTCTTGAGTCACCTACAAAAAGATGGAAATGAAAAATATATATCGATTTAATTTCAATAAAAACAATAAGCATTTAATTTTAGATATCAATATTTAAGAGAACAAGTTATTTTATATATTTCATTATAAACTACAACTAATGAAATGAAGGTAGGCCCACAGGAATATTAAGAATATTTTAGAAAATAAAAAAAAATCAACGTTTTTCAGAAATCTAATTGTAAATTTGTTAAAACTTAACCGTCATTTCATTATAAAGCAAATAACTTAGGTTAGTTTAGTATTTTTTTCCTTAAAAGTAATGATATTCTAGTCTTTTTTAATATTTTAAAAGAAAAATTAGGAGAAAATGAATATAATAAAAGTAAACCTTATGGATCATTAATTAATATTGCTAAACTGTAGAATAAGTTAGTTAATTTTGTCAAATCTTACGAATGAATTAATTATTTTTCCTTCTCATATGTCAAGGTATTTTAGTATTTTTAAAAGGTTTTAACGGAAAAATTTAAAAAAAATAAATGGAAAGATCAAGTGATTTGAAATAGGTAAATCTGAAAAACCATTAATCAATATTTTCAAACTACAGAGATGACTTAATTAGTTTGGTTAAACCTTACGGACAAATTAATTATTTTTTCTTCTTATGTGTCAGGGTATTTTATTCTTTTTAAAAGGTTTTAATGAAAAAATCTAGAAAAAATAAATGGAAGAATCAAGTGGTTTGAAGGAGATAAACCTAAAAAACCATAAATTAATATTATCAAACTGCAGGAATGACTTAATTAATTTGGTCAAATCTTAGAGACGAATTAATTATTTTTCCCTATTATTTTAGTCCCTCGATGAAAGTCGACCCTATCTAGTATTGTCTCATTCCTAAGTACATGTCAGGCTTAGAATTTCGTATCTCCTAAAAAAATTATTAAATTTATCTAACTTATAATTAATTATTAAGTAAATTGACTATATTACATTTAATTTAATATTTAAACATAAAATTTTTTAGAAATTGAAATGACAGTTGTTGATTATATACAAAAGGTAAATATGAAAAAAAATTTACTATTTTTTAAAACTATAAATGTGACAAAAATTTGAAAACACATTATTTTTTCATATGTGAAAAATATTTAGTATTTCTTATTAACTTTAAGATCTGATAAACTATTTAAAAAGTGCATATTTAAGTTAAGCCATTTAAAGGTGGATATTTACCGTTGAATATTATGTAAATATTTGGTTATTTAATGCTTTATATTTAGTATAATATTACTATTTAATCATTTGTATTTAACGGTAAAAATAACACTTTTTTAAATAGAATAATTAAATTATTTAGTGGATTCAAAACTAAGAAGGATTCAATTATTTAGTCACAAAGATCATGTAGTAATCAAGGTTAATTCAAGGATTAAATAATAATTTATTCTAAATTTAAGTTAATTATGCTTCTATTATAATTAAACTTTAAAATAATTTTAAACATAAATATTCTCTTGAACTTTTTAAAAATAATTCTAATCAATAAAATAACAATAAATCCACATTTAAATATTTCTATCAGCTATTAAAAAACTGAAGAATAAAGTCAAAGATTAACGGGGTGAAAAGGAAATTGAAAAAAATAAAGTCCAAGAATAATAAAGAATGTATGACGTGGCTGATAATTGATATATATAATATGTCTATCAGAGAATGTTGATCACCAACAACTGGTATTGCGTGGTTTGCTTTGTCATGTGTCGTATTCGTTAGGTGCTTTATTTATTATCAATGCTTACCGCAATAGGACAAAAGTAGGCATGACCGATTGACCGTTGATTCGATTAGAACCAGAATCTAATTAAAATCAAATGGTATTGTAAATGAATTAAAATCAGTAGTTCATGATTGGATTAAAGCTCATGTTAATGTTAAAGAATAATGTGAATCGACCTAACGAAGGGTAATAAATAATTTGGTATGGTTCAAAATGAAATTTTTATTTTTATCTAAAAAAATTTTAATTGCATAGAACAAAAGTCTAAATAAACATGCTATTACGTAATATACTTGCTAAAAGGCTAAAGAAGTAAAACTAACAAGTTTAAAATTATATTATTTGGTACAAATTGGAGTTCAATATCCTTTGTTTTCCCTTTTAAATCTTTCTCCTTAACCTAAAAAATTGTATTGATCTTGTTTCTTATGACAATTCCTCTTTATTTATTTTCATCTCGTGCATTTTATGTAAAATATTTTCTTTTGTTTTTGCATTTATTTTATTTTATTTGGACACACGTGCAATTTGTAGAGAATTTTTTGAATATACAATAATTTTTTATTTTTACAACCTAACAGTATGACATGTTTCTCTATTGGATTTATTAGTTCAAATTTTGTATGTTCATCATAAGCAATTAGTTTATGGAATTGTGTTATGCATAGAAGATTCGGGAGTTTATTTAGCCAATCACTTTGAAGATTTATTAATTTTTTCAAGTTCACTTTTCAATTTTTATTAAGATTTCTTATTAGATCAACAAATAATAATTATTTTAGTTATAATATTTTTATTTTATTATAATATTTTTATTTTATATCTAGTCTTCAAAAGAGCGGTCATATCCCTTATATTATTAGTATCGAATTGATATTTTTAATGAAATCTTAATATATTATATTAAAAAATATCATAGAATACTAAAAAAACTATAAACATAGCATAGTAACAGATTGATATTTAACTGATTACAAATTTACAATTAATTTGTGATTAGAATTTACTCACTTTTCATCCTTTTTTATTTGGTTATATCAATATTTTTTAAAATTCGTCATTATGTGAAACAAATTTTGGACTTTGTTTATTTTTGAAAAATAATTGCAAATGACTTATTTCTGTTGGTTGATTGTAATATTAAAAATTAATTAACAAAATTTTAATCTTTGACTTATAAGACCATAAAAATATTTATAAAAATAAAATTTTTTTATTTTAAAAAATTTATTGTTAAATATGAGAAATTTAAAGAAAAATATGAAAGTCGTCGACGGCCGGCGGTGGTGATCGATGATGGCCAGTGATCGGTGAAAATGGCTGGTGATAATAGCTATCGGTGATTAATAAATTAAAAAATATGCATGTATAACATTATAATAAATTTATCATTGTCTAGAAAATATTTTACCCACTCAAAAATAATTTAATTTTCTTTTCACCAAAAAAATATTTTCAATTAATTTATTTAATTTTTTATGAAATTTTAATAATGATTACTATTAAAATTTATAATATTTTATACTCTCGAGTTGTCTTTATTGTATGGACTTGTTTTTTGACTCACGCACTTTTAATTGTCCATGCGTTTTAATTATTTACTTAAAAATACATTAACTTTCATTGGAGTTTAAAAAAAAAAAAATCTTTTTCAGTTTTAAAAAAGTTGAAGTGAATTTAATTTGTAAATAAATAAATATTTTTAAAAATGCCACGTCAGACTTTTTCTGTTCTCTCTCCGACCCACAACTTGGCTCATTTATTTCAATTAAATTGACATTAATTAAAAAGTAATTCAGTGCATCACCCTTATTTTTTTTTAAATTGAGGTTATTTAATATTTTTTAATTCTTTTTAAAAAATGAAAAATTATCTATCTATATATCCATATATATTTAAAAACATAACAGTTTGCTGTGAAGATATAAGTATAAGCCTCTAAAAAAAACAAGTGTGAGCTATACAATAATTATTTAGAAAAGTTGTAAGAAAATAATACATAATTGTAAGAAAATAAATTATTTTATGGTCTTTATCCAAATAATATCTATAAAAAAATTATCTCTAACACTAATATATTAATATAAATTTATTTTTACAACAAAACAATTAATAAATAATATACATCTTTACATATATGATTTCTGAGGAGTGAGACTTTCACATAAAATATACAATCATTAATAACAAATAATAAATAATACATTAATATTTCAAGTAAAAATACAATCATTTATAATAAATAATAAACATAAAATAAAATATAACTTAATTTTTTATTTTAATAACACAAAAATAAATTAAAAAAATACACTTCATTTTTAATCGGTAATTAAAAAAAACCTTGTTAATTAATTTGGTGTATGGAGTTGTCTCATATGTCAGGAGTTAAACTGCACGGATACGGCACATGAGATATAAAAATGTATGGATATAATAATTTTTAAAAAATATGACATCCACACAACAAGTAATATATTAATATTTAAATAAATAAATAATCATTTATAATAAATTATAAATATAGAATAAAAAAACTTAATTTCTTATTTCAATGACATGAAAATAAATTAAAAAAACACTTTACTTTTTATTAGTAATTAAAAAAAATAATTGATTGATTAGTTTTGATATATGGAGTAGTGTTATATACCAGGAGTTAGGTTGTATTAATACGGGACACAAAATATAAAAATGTACATGATATGATAATTTTTAAATAAGTAGAATATCTATATGTTTAGAACACACTACACAAAATAAGTAATACATTAATATTATAAATAAATAAATTTTAATTTGTAATAAATTATAAACATAAAATAAAAACTACCTAATTTCTTATTTTAATATAATTAGTTAAATTCTAAAAATTATTATAAATAATACATTAATAATATATATGCATTTTGTGGGTTCCGTATATAAGTATGGTATAGCCCAAGAGGGAGAGGGTGAATTGGGCTTTCTAAAAATTTTGCTTTTAAAAACACCAAATTAGAATTCTATTTGTAGCGGAATTAGAATATATTTATAAGAAACATAAATTCAGTTTAGAATACTCTTACAACACATTTCTAAGATTAAAATGACTATGTGAAGTACAACAATTGAAATTAGAACTGACTTACAAGTCTTCTTGCAAGATTAGAACAGCTCAGTGAAGTAATGTTTGCAAGATTAGAACAGCTCAGTGAAGTAATGTTTTCAAGATTAGAACAGCTTCATAGAACTACTGCAAGTTTAGAAAGACTTTGCAAAGAGAAGTTATTGCGTTTAGAACTTCTTCACAAAGCTTATGTAAGAATAGAAAGTGTACTGAATATAAAATAACATATTTGAACTTGAGAAGATCACAGTACAAAAATTCAGAATTCTAATTTTCTAAAGAGATTGAGCTCATTCATATTTAGCAATTGAACCTTAAACAAGTTTGCATTTCTGGAAATTTTAACATTTGTGTAAACAGAATAAAATCAAGCAGAAATTCAGAAAGTAAAAGAAGATGAACACAGAGATTTATAGTGATTTGGCACTAACTCGCCTACATCCACTCCTTAAAACGTATATTTAGATCCTCCACTATGTCATCTCTTTTCAAGGATAAGAGACAAACCAACAAGTATAAGAAAATAGATTTAATCACCTAAATCTAACCTTAACCCACTAGATTTCACAGGTTCTAGTTGACCTTTACCTTTTTCTGTTTTACAGAGATCAGAAAACTCAAATCAAGACTTTAAAATCTCACACATGGAGAAGGTCACTTGATAACCTAAAAACACAATAGCTTCTCAACTAAGCTATTGCACGAATGTATTTCATTTAAAAAAAATTTCTAACCACAACAGATTACAAAAATCTATATGGAAAGAGAGAAATGCAGTTATAAGCACAGGAAAACAAATTACAGATATAAAACTCAGAAAGCACAGACCTGTTCTTCAGAAAGAGATGAAAATAGAAATCTTTTCACTTAGATGATATTTCTTGAAGAACAGAGATGAAAAGAAATAAATCAGAAATCTTTTCACTTGGATGATTTTTCTTGAAGAATAGAGATGAAAAGAAATCGAAGGGGTTGAAGAGAGAGCTTTGAAAGATTTTGAAAGCTTGAACAATGGCTCCAACTCTTGTCCAACATTAATAAGGAGAAGCAGAAACACTTTTATAAAGAGATGACAGTTTACCGTTTGAGAGAAGATAGGCTAACGTTTAAAATTTGAAATTTGAAAGCATTAAATGCTTCTGTCACATTTTTAGCTTAAAATAGAGTGAGACATGGGGTGTAATTAATGAACCTGTCTTTTGTTTAACACATTGACGGCAGGTAGCATTAAATGAGAAAGAAAGATGCACTAAACCAGGGCATTTTTAGAAACAGAGGACAATTTAGTTGTAACAGAGTTCTGACATCAGAGTTCAGAATCTCTACTGCAGATCAGAAAGTAATAAATAGCTGTTTTGAGAAGATTTACTCCAATGATCTTTTGGAAAGAAAAACGTGGAGAGGAAATTTTGTTCAAATCTTTCAACTTTTCATATTTTAAAATATTTAAAAATAATTTTTGAACGAGAGAGAGAGAGAGAGAGAGAGAGAGAGAGAGAGAGAGAGAGAGAGAGAGAGAGAGAGAGAGAGAGAGTTATTTGTGCTCATAATCATTTTTCTCAATCCTACATTAATTGCCTAAGTTACATGCCAACTAAAAGATGCTTCTCCAAGTCTTTATGACCTTCAATCATATGTAGGAAATTAATTTCTTCAATAAATTTTAATAACAAAATCTACATAAAACAAATTTTTAGCACAAAAATAATATATGCAAATTTATATGGTTTTAAGACAATCATCAAAATCAAGTGGAGAGTTAATCCTTGAGCCAACACATTTTTTTATTTAGAACATATCATACATGACTTTTGTTGTCATTAGTGAAAGGCTTCACAGAATATTTAATAAAGCATATTTCAGTTAGGAATGAAAATTTTACTTGATCTGATGAGTACTCAAGAAGATTCGATCTAACTTTGGCGAATTTGGGTAGTGAATAAACGTGTTTGGGGCAGGTTCGAATCGTATTTTTACTACTCATATCAGATTTGTATTGAGTCTAAGGACTCGGCTACCCGTTATTAATATTTTAAAAATATTTTAAATAATTATTTTTATAAAAAAAATTATATATATATATACCGTTTTTAATTATATTAATATTGTAATTATATTTAATATTTATCTTATATTTTTTTAATTAAATCAAAATAATAATTTTATAATTTCTACTTATTTTTTTATTTTTGAGAAATAAAACAAAATATATTTTTAATGTAAACAGATTTGAATATTTAAACATATAATTATAATCGAGTTTCAGATGAGTTTAATTATTAAAGGTTAATTTCTATACGAATTTGGGTATCTAAATTTTTAATTGGGTCTTTAAATAGATTGAAATATTTATAATGCATTTGACAATAATTTATTATATAATTTTATTATTTTATATAATATTATAAAATATTATTTTATTTTTTAATATTGTTCGGTGTATCAATCGGTGCTAATACTAGTTAAATTAATGAAAGGGAAGAGTAATATAATTTTTTATTATCCAAATAAATAAATAAAATGAGTCCGACTATATAAATGGAATTCTTATAAAGATCACACGAATTGAATAATTCGAGAAAGGGAAGGAGTATTTAACTTTTTGCTATTGTACCCCAATTTGAAAATGGTCGAAATCAGTAAATAAAATATATTAAATGTGAGTCTCATAACTCATATTTAAATTAATTTAACCTAATGAGTAAGTTGAGTAAATTATAAATACTCTAAACTTTGAAATTTATAACAATTGCACCACAAAATGATTTTAATTCTCAAATATCTCAATGTTAACTTTTTAGTACAAGTGCACCTTGAATTCATATTATGAAAATATATTATCATAATTGCACCTTGAACTCGTATTAGAGGTCACGTTTAATTACTATTTCACCCTAAATTCAAAATTTATCTTATTTTAATAGGACTATCTTAGATTACTAGAGAAAAATAATCAAAATGAGATAATTTCATAATAAAGCAAAATACCTTAAGATAACATTTGAGTTTAAGGTGAAATCGTAATTAAATGTGACCCCTTAATTATGATAGTATATTTGCCATAATTTGAATTCAATGTGCAGTTATGATAAAAAGTTAAAATTGAGGTATTTGAAAATTAAAGTATTTTGGGGTGCAATTGTTATAAATGCCAAAGTTTGAGATATTTTATATAATTTAGTCAATTTACTCATTGAGTTAAATTAACTCAAGTATGAGTTAAATTAACTCAAGTATGAGTTATGAGATTCATATTTAATATTTTATTCACTGATTTTAATAAATTTTAAATTAGAATACAATTATAATAAAAAATTATAATTATGGTGTCTAAAGAGTTAAATTGGATTTAAGGTATAACTGTTAAAAAACATATTAATAGTTTATCTAATTAAGATTGTCTCAAATTCTATAAAGATACTAGTGATTATAGTTATATTCATGCAATTATGACAATTGATTTGAATATATATATATAATGTTAAGATTTCAGAACACAATTATTTGTTCCAAAATAATAAAAAAAAGTTGTTTTCAGAATGAGGATAAAACTACAAAAATTAACTTTTTTATTGATATATAATTTTTGTCCACTGTTAGATTTAAAATGTTTAATTATAAATCATTAAATTTAAAATTAAATAGATGACTTGTTATCTATAAGATAGTGTGACGACCCATTTCCATGGACCGGACTGGCACTAGGACCTGGGTAAGCTTAAGGCCCCCGAGGCCCGTAGTAAGCCTAATCTCTGATTTCAACACCATAACTACATGAAAATATTCTACAAGTTGGCCCATTATATTTCTAATGACTCAAACTATCATAGGGCCTTATTTTATTCAACTCAATCATTCCCATAAAGTCTTACATACACTTAACATTATTATTACAATCATAAATCTTAACATAACTGCGGATTTTCTACTACTGTATTACTACAAGAATTGTAAATAATTCTATCTTATACATTTACATAATCCTTTAAATAATCTCAAAGGAAAGAAAAACTAATGCTCCAATTATATTCAACTGATTCACAATTTCCTGAAACAACATAAGGGATAAGGGGGGAAAGGGGTGAGTATAAAACTCAGTGAATAACAACACATAATACTGAACCCACACATTCACACAAATGATACTTAAAGCATTCTAAATGGACATTCTTCATTCACACAATGACAATCATATCACCCACAAACAACTGCAACCATATGCACA
>CANUEX010015526.1:0-20010 GCA_948099535.1 Jatropha multifida
TATAACTTCAATTATACCTTGAGAATACAGTAAAGGTCAGGTTTATGAAAATGCTGGAAATTTCTTAATTTAAGTACTTTTATACTATATTAAGTATATATATATATATTGAATATGTCTAATTGAATGTATTAAGTATGAATAAAAAGGAGAATGTGATAATTTTAGTAAGTTGTAAGTTTATGAACTTTTGTGAGAAATATGTTAAGTTATGAGCTATTTTGCAAAGAATTTATGTATACGTAATAAGTGTTAATTTTAAAATGTTTTGGATAAGAAATGGTGAATGAGAAATGGAACTATTTGTGGAAGAATGCATTCATTTTGGGCTCTACTATACATGATTGAAATGTGGTATGATGAGATGTATTGCGATATGTGAGCATGCTAGGGTTATTAGCCCGTTCTGTTTGGTGGAGCTATAATCATATGCTAGGGTTATCAGCCCTTATAAATAGGCGGACGCGCTTATTATTCATGGTAGTGCTTGCACAGATCACGGTGGTGCTTTCATAGGCCATGGTTGTGTGATTGGTGGGTGGTGCTTTCACAGGCCACGATTGTATGATTGATGGGTGGTGCTTTCACAGACTACGATCGAATCTGCTTATATTCATTCGGTATAGCTGTGAGCCTTAATAAAGAAAAGTGGAATTTTATTTCATTATAAAGAAACTGAAAATATATATATTGGTATACGAGATATTTCTTATTTATTTTGAGTTTGGTATAAATTTTTAAGGTGTGAATTTCTTTATTGATTTTCAAAATATTCAGATTTAACTAGTACATTTTCGGTGTTTAAAATATATATATTTGAAATTAAGTATTTGAAACATATTTGAGATTTGTTATTTTGGTATTTCTTGATTATTTTAAACTTATAATCTTTAGCACCACTGAGTCTTCCACTCATCGCGTTGATTTTTATCACGCGCAGATTGTGAGCTGTGGGTGCTACGTGAAGACCAAAGAGGCAGCATCAGAGTAGAAGTGTAGCTTTTTGATAGGATATGTATATATTAATGTAAATTATAGCATGTATAATATTTTTGTAAGGAGTATTGGAATTGTAAATATTGAGATGTAAATAATGAGATTTGTGGATATTTAAGTAATATTATTTGATTTTATTTGTGGTGTATGAATGAAATTATGTATTTATATATTCTTGAATGAGTGGTGTATTGGTATGATAGAACTTAAGGAAATAATTGCAACCTTTTAGAAGAGTTTGCACTTGTTGTATTGAATTTGGAGGAAATTATATTGAAAAAGTGTATATTTTCTTTGAGTGAAAAGTTAATTTTTAGGGAAAACTCTTACGAAATTTTCATAAAAATTTTCTCAAACTTTAAATATCTTTTTAAAATTTTTAATTACTTGCCTCCTTATGAAAATCTAACCACTTCTAATATGTGATCTAGAGTTAGTAAGTGATATAAAACGGTGCTCCGGCACTGAATGTGGCATCCCCCGTCGGATTTTCCTGAATTGGGCGGTGGGTGTTACAGCAGGGTATAGAGATAGCACAAGATCGCTTCTTCTATCAACCTCTAGAAATTACATTGATAAATTCATCGTAGGATAATGTTTCAGCTAAATTATTAATCTTTCTATTTTTTGAGAATTCTGCTTGTACATCTATAATTTTATTAATTTGTAACTGAATAATTTATTATTTAATTTTGTTATGTTCTTGTTTTAATTCTTCTATTTTTTTCTTAACTATTTTAATTTCTCTTTGTAGGTCAACTAAAAAAGGGGACAATTTTTCTTTATTACTGTTGAACCTACTAAATATTTCCTTTAATTCATATGGTTTATATGGTTTTTCGTCTTTATGTAATATTACATCTTTTAGTTTTAACAAGTATTATTTTTTAACTTCATTATCTTCAATTCTATCTATACATTCTAAAAGAAAATCAGTTTCTTTAGTTATTACGTTTATACTATTTAATTTACAAATACAAGGACCATCATGTTCACAGTTATCTATATCACTTGATCTATTCTCTGAATCACTAGAGTTTATTTTGTATATATCTTCAACGTCATCACTTATTTCTAAATCTGTATCGTTATCGGTGAGAAACAAACTCATCATTTGCTGTTTTAACTTTTCTTATATATCTAAATTATTTATCTTTTATTTCATTTTGCACTGTGACTTATAGTGTCCTACTTTTCCGCACTTGTAACACACTATTTTGTCATTTACCTTTTCTTTTAACTGTATTCTACTTAATGTTTAGAGAGGGTTTGCTTTCTTTGGAGGCTTTATTTTGAAAAGTTTTGGCTCTAAAAGTTTTGACTTTATAAGGTTTTTTGTAGGGGTTTTTTCTATATTTCTTCTTATTTCTAGCTGAAGGGGACCTAATCTTTCATATTTGTACCAACTACAGAAACTGCCTAATTGTTTTCTACTTTGATGGAACTTACTCTTCATCTTTGCTTTTAATTTAAGATATGTACATAAAGCTAAACCTTCATTATTAACATGATTAATAATTTATCCATATGTGAGGATATCATAAGATACGAATCCACCATAAATCTCTCGTATTCAAGAACGTATCTTTTCAACAAATAATTTAGGTAATTTGCTAATAAATCTTTTTTTCCAGAAGGCATTACTACAATTTTGCCTAGTAAATACTTTTGTAAGAAACACATCTTTATACCACCTAAAATCTTATAACTTTGGACAATTTAAATTGGTTAATAACTTAGATGCTCTATCGTGATATTCTCCTGGTTCACCTAGAAAGGTTTTAATAATTGCAAATATTAAAATATTTAATTAAAATATAAAATGAGAATACCATAAAATTAGAATAATAAAATTCATTAGTGAAAATATATATATGATCTGGTATGCTTTGTTGACTTCTAGTTCTACCTCTTAGCTGCAAAATCAATTTTGGAGTGACATAGAAGCAACAAAAATACAATAAAATGGAAGAGAATATCAATAGAAGACTTACTAGAATATTCTAAAACACTATTAATAAGTAATAACTATACAAATTTTGGAGAGCTTTTTCCTAAAAGTTGGACTAATCTCAATCGCTAAGGACAAAATTAATGCTCATCAATATTAATTTTGTGACACGTGCATCCACAATTTTAAATATCTCAATCAGTATTAATTCTATGACACATGCATCCACAATTAATGGTTTAAAATTTAAAAATAATATTTAAAAAAAAAATTTGCTGGATGGTCCTAATTTTAGTCAAGCAAATTAAACCATTGATAGGCATCATAGACTCTCATTTATAGTAAAACAAACATATTTGAATAAAAAAATTTCATCAATTTAATTCCGTGTTATTTTTTAAAAATATGAAAATAGAATCATGGATTGTAATATTAAATTTATCTTTTTGAATAAATCAAATATCATGTATTTATTTAATGAATTTAAAATTTTAAAACTTTTCAAGTCGTTTAAGTCTTAAATCTCCAATAATAAACTATTGAATTATAAATTTATAATATTATTATATATTTTAGTATTTACATGAATTTTTATGTATTCATAGAATGAAATCAAATCTGAAACTAAAATTAAATAAAAAATTAAAAATTAAAAATAATGATAAATATAATTTAGTAGCAACAAAAAAGTACTTTATAGTATTCCTTCTATATAAAGTGTTTATTTATATTTAATAAATTATATATATATATATATATATATATATATATATATATATATATATATATATATATATATTTGGAAATAATAGTGGTTATTGGTTGAAGGATGCACGGTGTCCCTGATTTCTCTTGATAAGAAAGGTTAGAGAAAATGCTTCAAGCCAATATTGGAATACCAAGTGCTATGGTGCTAGATTAATTCATGTCATACTCTCAGGAAAAGCTCGAACGACCTTCAATAAAATAATACTGACAATAATTATTAACAAAAAAATATAATTTTTTAAAAATAATTAATATATTTTGAAATAAAAAGAAAATATGGATCATGTTGCAATAATAATATAATATAATATAATAATAATTACTATAATTATTATTACCTACATTTTTAAATCTTGACGCTTGTTGACCTTATAAGAAGAAAAAAAATAATTCAACCACTTTAATTTAAAAAAAAGAATAATAAAATAAATTACCTTTTGAATTAAGTAACTTTTTATAATTAAGAAAAACAGGTTTTAATGGAAATAAAGATAAGGATAAAATTGAATAAGATAATTTTTTATTTTTTTGAAAAGTGTAAAAAAAAAAGGTAATATTATCATTTTACTCTCGTCTTTAATTTTCACCTCCGTTCTCTTAACGTAAACGTTTGCAAGTCGAAGTCCTCCAAATTCAACTATAGTGGCGTGGAGGGGAGCCCTAGGAGATGATCATCGAAGCGATCGAACCAATCACACGTGCATGCTAAACAACACACGTGCCAACTAGCGAGGGCAAGTGAACTGTAAAAGAAACGCCTTACTTACTATTTAACGACCAACCGAAAAAAGCTGGCTCATTATAAACGCAGGTCCCTCTGTTCTTTCTTTTTCCTCCTTCAGCATAAGAAGTATCGACACACTATAACAAACAACCAAACAGAGCCTCTGCTCTGACGATCTCCCCGATGCTTCACTTCTCCCTCATTTTTGCTTAAATTAAAATATATATTCTCTCTCTTTCCTTAGATTTTGCCTCTTCTCTTCCTTTCACTTAGCCTTCTTTAGATCATCTCTGGCTCTACAGCTTCTACTGCGCTGCTTCTGCTTTTAGATCCCAATTTCTCTGTCAATTTCTGGTAATGTTCCTTTGGACTCTCTTCTTTTTCAGGAAATTTTCTTTTCTTCTGCTTCTTTTTATGGAAATTTCGTTTGTAATTGTTTGATTCTCGGATTCTGTCTTTTTCTTTTCTTTTTCTCCTTTTGTTTTGGCCTTTTAGATTAAGTATTTGAGTTCTCTTTCTTCTATTTGTGGCTACTGGAAAAAATCGATTAGTATAAATGTTGATTTTCTTTTCTTTCACTTAGTTCAGCTGAGTTACTTACTTGTAGTATATATATAAAAGGAAAACAAAAACAGAGAAAGGAAAGTTCCTTTCTTTTCTTTTTCTTTCTACCATTTTTCTAGTTAGCAAATGGGTATTGCTTTTTGGTGAAATTTGTTTGAAAACAGTAAATTTTTAGTTGTTTTTTCTCTTTAAATTAGCAGTATTTTTCATTTTGCAGATTTAATTGCTTTTGAAGGTAAAATTTGAACACTTTGAAAATCTATTTGGCAGATTCGATTGTAAAATTTTGGAGCTAATAAGTATTAAATTAGGAGAATGGCTTCTATATCGCATTCTCCAGCTGCATTTCGTGGAACTTCAGCTTCAGATCTTCTTAGGAGCTCCAGCAATGGAGTTTCTGGTATCCCTTTGAGGACATTGGGAAGAGCACGATTTAGCTCCAAGACGAAGGATTTTGCAGTGATTGCTAAGATTAGGAAGGTGAAGAAGCAAGAATATCCTTGGCCCGATAATCCGGATCCAAATGTAGCAGGAGGAGTGCTCTCTCATCTTTCGCCTTTTAAGCCTTTAAAAGAGAAGCCAAAGCCAGTTACATTGGATTTTGAAAAGCCACTTATTGGGTTAGAGAAGAAGATTATCGATGTAATTCATTTCCTGCCTGGGTTAATTTGAATGTGAATGTTTGTCATTGGTTGCTTAACAGTTCTTTTTTTGTGTTCGCTGCAGGTGCGGAAGATGGCAAATGAAACTGGTTTAGACTTCACTGATCAGATTATTTCACTAGAGAATAAATATCAACAGGTTTGATTAATTGCAGGCTCAATAAATAAGTGACACAGAGTTGAATAAAGCAAATAGACGATTTCTTATATTATGCCTTTTGTGCTATGACATACTTCATATATATACATTGGCTAATTAAAACCTCAAATTACCATGTCATGTCAGTTTTCTGAGCAAATATGGTTTTTGGGCTTTCAACAGCAGATTGTGTCAATGCTAATTAGAATTGAGATGAACTAATTCAAATGTATTGGTTTTTATGACCATTCTTGTTTGGGTCTTTGGAATATGCACTTGCAACTACTGCTAGTCAATTTTTTTTTAATAGTCAATTTGGAATATAATTCCTGCATAATCCATTGTTTATTCAGAAGTTTAAAGTTTTTTTAGGTCTTGAGTGATAGGATGTGTAACTCTTCTTTGCTTATGATCTCTACTGTTATTTCAAATTAAATAGTGCTGTACCTACCTAGGCAGGAACCGGTACTCTTCTCTGACCAATGAACCGGTATTCCCCTCGATACGTGACTATCATATGATTGAATGAAATACAATTTCAAGTATGATGGACCTTGGGCCAAGTTTAAAGAAAATCTAAATTTTAGATTATTGATATTCATATGGAAGTATTTACATGATTCAGAAAGGGATATATCTATTATTTGAAAGAAAACAAACAATTAACGCTTTTTTTGCCTGAAAAATTTAGAATGTAAGAGTAGGAATGAAAATTGAAAAATCAATTGAAGTGATGAACAATATTATTCCATTTTTGCCAATAACTGGAGCTGGAAGAAAAATCCTAATCAAGCTTATGGTCATTTAATGTCTAAATTTTTGGGCCTTATTGTTTGTATATGTTATCTTGAAAACATTTGCATGGTTCAGAAAGGGAGATAACCGTTATTGAAAAACAAACAATTAATGCTTCTTTTGCCTGAAAAATTTAGAATGTATTTTTAGGAAGTGAACTCAATGAAAGTGATGCGCATTATTATTGCATTTTTGCAAAATAACTGAAGCTGGAAGAAAAATCCTCATCAAGCTTATAGTTGTTCAATGTCTAAATTCTTGGGACTCATTTTTTTGCTGCTGGAAGACTTAATTTGTTTTGGTTTCTGGAGTATTTTTCGTGACCTCCCCTTTTTGTTTCTATTTTAAAATACAGGCTCTAAAGGATTTGTATACACATTTGACACCGATACAACGTGTGAATATTGCACGGCACCCTAACAGGCCCACTTTCCTTGATCATGTATTTAGCATTACCGACAAGGTATGCTGCTTCTAAGCTCTCAAGCTTTTAGATTTTCAATTTTTGTGTATTTTCCCTGTTGAGATCTTGTAACTTCAGGTTTCTGGTTTTTTTACTCATCTTAGTGAATGTATTGTATCCTAATGTCTCCAGTTTGTGGAACTTCACGGAGATCGAGCGGGTTATGATGATCCTGCTATCGTTACTGGTATAGGAACCATAGATGGTAGGAGATACATGTTCATGGGTCACCAGAAGGGTAGAAACACCAAAGAGAACATTATGCGCAATTTTGGGATGCCTACTCCCCATGGGTACGATTAGTTTTACAGTACTCTCATCTTTTTTTAGATGAGAATGATTGTTTCAACTTAATATGCTTTCAATCTTAATTTTTAGCTCCTGATGAACTGATAAATTTTTAATTCAAACAGATACCGGAAGGCTCTAAGGATGATGTATTACGCAGACCACCATGGATTTCCTATAGTTACTTTTATTGATACACCCGGGGCATTTGCAGACCTCAAATCGGAAGAACTAGGCCAGGTATGTACAATTTGAAGGAACAAACTAACAATTATAATTTGAAGCTTCCATTTTTATTTTTCTTTTCCTTTTTCCTCCAAATTCTGGCTCAATTGCTTTCTGTGATATATGCATATGGACAGGGTGAAGCAATTGCCCATAATTTGAGGACAATGTTTGGTTTAAAGGTACCAATTGTGTCGATTGTTATTGGGGAAGGTGGCTCTGGTGGTGCTCTGGCCATTGGCTGTGCTAATAAATTGTTAATGCTTGAAAATGCAGTTTTCTACGTTGCCAGGTAATTTGAGCTTTCCTTGCTTCATTTTCTCCTGGTTCTTAATATGAAATCAATTATATTATTGGATAAGACCTCATGTAGGGTACTTAGATGCAGGTATATCATCTTTTACTATTCTTGTAGCTAACAACTTGGTAACAGAGAACTGCCTCTAGCTTTCAGTATCAATTGAGGAATATGACAATTATCATATTAGCCAGGCTTTTCTTTTTCTTCTCTTATTTTCTTGAGTTGCTTTCCTTTGATTGCTCACACCAAGTGCTTGATCACACTTAACTTGTTGCTTTTTTGTGCTTAGAAAAATTCTGCCCATTTTTGTGTAATCGTTGGATACTAGTGGTATCATTTGAAGGATTACTGTGGACTTTAGTTCGGTTCTCTTTCTTGATATTGGCTTGTTTGAAAATGAGTTATGTTCTCTAAATTCACATACAGTGGCCTTCATTATGTGTGAGAGCATCAGCTATATAATAAATACAACCCATGTTCTACCAAAACCCAACCACTGTCTCATTCCAAATCAATAGCATAACTCATCATTTTCCTGGATAAGGATGCACATGCACATTTTTTTTAAATAAAGAATTTATGTGAATACTTTCTTGTTTTATGAACTTATGTTAATTCTATTTCATTGTCATCATATAGTCCTGAAGCATGTGCAGCAATTTTATGGAAGAGTGCCAAAGCTTCTCCAAAGGTTTATACAGCCTTTTCACTTTTGGGGTTGTTATTAGGAGATTTGATTACAGAAGTTTGATTTTCTTTTTCTTAAATACAGGCGGCTGAAAAGTTGAAGATCACTGCTGCTGAGTTGTGCAAGTTGCAAATTGCAGATGGTGTCATTCCTGTAAAAAGATCTTTTTACTGTCATATCTTCAGCATATTCTTGCTTTCTTTTTTCTTTGTTGTGCCTTTCTATTTTAGACTGCGGGCACCATGATAAAATTCTCCAAATATTAAGTGGATGTGACTGGGGTTTTCTGGGCACATTCTTGTAAAGACGTGTATTAAAACCCTAATACAACTTGTCACTGGATCACCTCCACATTAATAGATGTTAATTCAACTTAGTTTGCCTATGTTTCAGATCTTTGTGTTAGTTACTTTGACATCTGAAAGGAATTTTTTCAATTTTAACAGGAGCCGCTTGGTGGCGCACATGCAGATCCATCGTGGACCTCACAACAGATAAAGAATGCAATTAAGGAATATATGGATGTGAGTGCCACTTGCACTGTGTCAAATTTATTTAATCATTTCCTATATGGGTCTTCTGAGGGTGTAGCCCAAATCTGAATAGAACCGAGAAAAAAGATCCGTATTGCAACCCATTGAGATATGGATTTAGATGAGTTGCATTGTGGTTAGATTATAATATGGATCCTGGGGTTTTACAGGAGCTCACAAAGATGGATACAGAGGAGCTGCTAAAACATCGTATGCTAAAGTTCCGAAAAATAGGTGGATTTCAAGAGGGAATCCCAATTGATCCTAAAAGAAAAATCAACATGAAAAAGAAAGAAGAGCCGGTTGCTGGAAAGACTCCAGTGCTAGAGTTGGAGGGTGAGGTTGAGAAACTGAAACAGCAAATTTCAAAAGCCAAGGAATCATCAACCAAGCCTCCAGAGTTGGCTTTAAATGAGATGATTGAAAAACTTAAAAGAGAGATTGACCTTGAATTCTCTGAAGCTGTTAAAGCCATGGGCTTTAAGGACAGGTTTGCGACCTTGCGAGAAGAGTTTCTGAAAGCAAATTCACAGGACCAACTTATGCATCCAGGTCTAATGGACAAGATCGAAAAACTTAAGAATGAATTTACTCAAGGCCTCTCTGCAGCTCCTAACTTTCCAAGTCTGAAGTACAAACTTGATATGTTGAAGGAGTTTTCTAAAGCCAAGAACATCTCGGAAAAGAACAGTAAAGGTTTGACATTGAAGCAGGAAATCAACAAGAAACTTAAAGAGGTCATGGATCAACCTGATATGAAGGAAAAGATGGAAGCATTAAAGGCTGAAGTTCTAAAATCAGGAGCTTACAGTGAAGGGGAATTAGATGAAGAGACCAAGGAGAGAATTAAGAGTATGAGAAGAGAGATAGAGTTGGAACTGGCAAATGTTTTCAAGTCCTTGGGTTTGGAGGTTGAGATTGTGAAGTCAAAAGCAAAAGAACTTAGTGAGCAAACTCCATTGCTAGACTTCAAGGCTAAGGTGGAAAATTTGAAGGAACAAACTAACAAGAAAATTGAAGATCTAATAAATTCATCAGATCTTAAAAACATGATTGAGTTGCTGAAGTTGGAGGTAGCAAAGGCAGGAAATAAACCTGATGTGACTACAAAAAACAAAATCGAGGCTCTGGAACAACAAATAAAGCAAAGGCTCTCATCAGCTATTAACTCAACAGAGTTAAAGGAAAAACATGAAGAGCTGAAGGTGGAAATTTCTGAAGCAGCAGAATTTGCTGCGGGGTTAGACGGAAGCCTGAAAAATGATGATTCAAGGGAAGGGATTTCCAAACATGACGAGTCAAGAGTAGAGATTAATTTGGGCGCAAACCGCACCTTTGCTTAGAGTAAGTTTGTTTGTTTGTTTGTTTTTAATTATTTATTAAGTTATTTCACTCGTGACCTGAAGTTCATGGGTTCGAGCAATGAAAACAGCCTCCCTACAAAAGTAGGGGAATGGCTGCATATATGAACCTTCCTCAAAGCCCACAGATGTGGGATGTTTCATGCACCGGGTCACCCTATTTATTCTGCCATGGGTTAGTTAGCATCTTTGTTTCAACTTTTATTTGAAGCAATGGCCTTTTATGACTAGGGCATAATCTCAACTGTTTCTATTCTCCTCTCTGAACTTCTTAGAGTGGTTTCATCTGTGCACTGGCACTTGGTAAATAGTTGAAATGTTTACATAATTAGGATGCATGAGTGAATGAATGAACTTCATTGCTTGACAATTTTAATATTCTGTTACTGACTTTAGTTGCATATGCCTGCCATTTGCAGTATTTGTAGGTGAAGTACCAGTGAAAATTGCCTAGAAACAGTTGAGCAGTATTTGATTTAAGTAGTTCATTAAGCACCTCCAGTCAGAATATACTCTTCATCATTGTGCTTTTACACTACCACTGACGACGCACTCTTGCCTGAGTGAAACGAGGCTTTGCTTCTATGGGCACGAGAATTTCATGGCATTATATCGCTTTTAAATTAGCTGAAACATTTTTTCTCAATTATCAGTTTCCACCTAACTATTTAATTTACCTTGTTTAAGTTTTGTGCTAAAATGTCTCTTTCTATTAAACAGAAGAATTTGTGTAAATTATGAGTGCAATAGCATACTTTGCCATCAGGAATAACACACGTCTTTAAACTTTTAATTGAGGATGACCCCGTAATGCTTCATTTTAATTAGTTACTGGTACCGTTTTCAATTGCAGGGACTTGTGAGGACTAACGAAGCTATTCGTCTCGGAGTGATTGCTTTGTCCTAAAATTACAAAAACAGAGCAATAAATGATATTTTTTTAATTTCATTATTATTTATATTGGATATAATAAATATTTTCATAAATTATTCGTAGATTCGAGGTAAAATATGTGAATGACACTCTCAAATTGGTTTCTTATTATTTGAATTTAATGTAATTTAAATATTTAGATGTCACTGAAAATTGCTACCGAGTTGAATTTGACATGCTCATCTTTATACAATGCCAAACAAAACGTACTTTTAAACTGCAAGTTTGGCCACGTTAAACATTGATTTCGGCTCTTTCATTATTAATAGCAAATTATGAGTTGCAAGCAGACACAAGATCAAAAAAACTAATCAAAAATTAATTTCGATTCTTTCGTTCACAAATCGAACATGATAGAGAAATTGGTTTCAATACAAGAAAGGAATGACAGCTTTTCTACTCCTGGGGTAATCTTCTCCAAACTTGTCCTGATACCACTTGTGGTTGGCACATGCCCTTGGAACCAAGTTGGCACACGTGTAGAGAAAAAACCCAAACCCAACCCAGGACCATGTCATCAAAGACCAACCAATCCACTCCACAATCTCCCCAAAGTAGTTAGGACAACTCACCAGCTCAAACCACCCTCCTTTTGGCGCCTTATACCCACCACACTGTCGTTTTAAGCCCACCAAAACCCTATCTGACCAAATATTAATCCACATGCCCCAAATGAACACCAATAACCCGCCTACAAACTTCCACCAGAACCACCCATCATTATCATAATCATCCTTGTAATGAGATACCCATCTGGCCTGCAAATAAGCGTTCAATAAGTTAAATCCAAATGCAATCAGGGCCACACTGACTGGAAACCCGCTAGCTGCTTTAGAATTCTGCTGACTAGCATTCAGGTACAGACGAAGAGGGTAGATGCAAGTCCTATGGAAATAGTGGGTGATATAAGGGGACATAAGAATTAGGGCTTTGAAATTGGTGGCATGTTGGCCAAAGGGGAAGAGGAGAAGGGTGAGCCAGAGAGTAGGGCTCTCCATGAGAAACCAAGCCAAAGGCGGGGAAATGCTCGGACCCCAGCCAGGTCGGTTGTGTTTTCCATATGGAGCTTGAAGGAACCTGAGGGATATGAAGGTAGGGGGTCCTATGAGATAGAAAGCAAGGAGGCTGTAATCGAAGAGGTTCTGATCTGAGAAGGCCATTGTTGTGTGCTTGATGGGCTAGTCAAGACTCAAGCGGGATGCCTATAGATCGGGCATCTGTTGAATTGTGTAGATCTCTTGAAGTAATCAGCTTCAATGATATAAGTACGTGCAATGGGAGTGATTCAGTTGAAAACAAGGAGAACTGTCTCCCATACTTTGACACCTCTAGTTGGATAATTGGGAACGTCAGCAGCGACCTATTAACTAGCCAATAATCCATGTTAAAGAGAGGACAATTTAATAACTAAAATTAAGAGGATTATTAGTTTAACAAATCTGGAAAAATTATATGTACATACAAATATTGAAAACAAGGAAATGTTATTCAGCAACTGAAAAGTGTATAACGACTGCATTTAGATATTTTTTGGGCTGACTAGGAGTTTAAACTCAAATTTTTATTCCAGAAAAAAAAAGGATAAAATTCTGACTTTCCATTTTTGAATTGTTAATGTTTTCTTTTTTTTTTTTTTTTGTAAAATGCCCATGCTTATAGTCATAGATAGTTATTAGGTTTTTGCTATCCAGTTCTCTCATTTTCTACAATCCATAAGCTCAAAGGTGAAAAGGACTCTAACCCCTAATCAATATCAGAGAAATGAGGTAGTGATCTCAAGAACACTGCCCTATTTTATCTTTTCAATCCAACACGCAATTTAACCTCAATTGAACTTCATATCCTACCCATCCTTACATGCATGAGTCCAATCACTAGGATAACTGTTGTCAATTGAACTTAATATATCTTATTTGTAGTCCTCTTGTTCTCAAAACAGGTATAGAATCTGATAGGTCAAATCCTAAAAATTGATAAAGACCAACAGGTTTCAGATACATATTTCTCAGCAAGCAATAGGTATTCATCTTGACAAAACTTGTTGGATTTATCAAATGAAGTTCACAGGCCAACAAATTCTATGTCCATCAAAAGGACTTAAAAAGCCAAGTTTCAGCAAAATAGTATCTAATAATCTATTTAATATAACAAAACGAAATCCATGTATATAGATTAAAAAAACATAATAGGCATGCAGAAATATTATAAAGTAAGCCATGCAGAGCAGACGAAACTACATGAAGAACTTTACATATGCTTTATGAAGTGTGATCCAGCCTCAAGTAAACTTGGCAGTCAAAATATCACTCTGCATAAAGGTATTACAGAAGAAGCAAGAAGAAATATCGAAACTTTAAAGACTATAAAGGATCTTCAAACCAATAACAGTAGAGAACTCTCAAAAGTCATATATAATATGGACTTCCAGAATCTGATTTCAAGTATCAACCTGGACAGAAGTCTGTTCTTCTCAAAAGTCAAAAGCACAAGATTTTAAAACTTAAAATACCAATCTCTTACTCATGCAGCATGAGCACAATTCTCAAACACAGAAATAGGACTAGACCGAACTCCTGCTAACAACTAAACACGAGATATCATTAAGGTCATTTTAAATAAGCAAATTGCACATTATTGTTTCTAAAACTAAAAGGGAAAGCCACATTGTTAATACAGTCAGCTCTTCCTATCCACAAAATCAAACTACTAAGAATAAAATTACGTCTACACCAATCTGAATTTTTTTTTTTTTCATGTAACAAACTGGTAACAATTCAAAGAGAATAAGCTCGACGTGTTATTGACAGCAATATTCAAATAGACCCCTATCTCACAACGTCAAGTTGAAAGTATCAAATAGCAAAATTATTTCTCAATAACATGACCCCGTTATGCTAGTAACCTTGAAGAATCATGACGGATACACAAATGAAATATCATGAAGTACATATTTCAAATCAAGAATATATATCATGATAACCAGACTTATAACATAGTAAAGTCACAAATCTGAAGCTAAAACTGGATTGCTCAAACATATAGTTTATATTTTCAGTCTGAGAATTTACCAAGGGAGGAAATCAGATTAGCTTATAGACAGTAACTTTCCAATATGATGCCAAAATACTCTGCTCAGTTCACAGCCGAATTCAGTAACCAACTCAACACCCTGTCAGGTCATACAAACTCCATAGGAAATGAGCTTATGGATCTTGGATCAGAAATTTCTTGGCGTCAAATGCGACAAGCTACTGTTGATGGAGAAGATCAATTTTGAAATAAGGGTTTATGGAGGAAAAAGAAATAGGGGTCTTTTCCGGGATGAGGGGTTTTGATTTCTAGCTTTTATTTTATACATATAAGGAGTTACGGGTCTCTCCCGTTTCAGATTGCCAGTGACTTCTGGTTTGTTTCTTCGTGTTTGGATTGGTGGAAAATATGGTAGGAAGGAAAATAAATAAATTCCCTTTCACTGGTTTAGAACGGAATAAACTGGGAATGGCAGCAAATTTGGCTTTTTACTGAGTTTAGCAAAATTAAAAAGGTTTACATTTTAAATCAATTTAGATATTTTTTGAAATAAATGAATTATTATGGTAGAATTCATTTATAAAAAAATTTCAAATAAAATTCATCTGAATTTATTATGTTTATTACGTTGCAATTTAAAAGTAAATAATATAATTAAATTTTATAAAATTATATTTAAAATAATTTCTAAATGAAAATTAATTTGTTTTTATTTCTTAAAATAACTTTTATATAATAATCTAATAAAAATATTAATATAAATAAATCATTCATATTCTGCCTTAATTAATTAATTAAATTTTAAATTTTTAAGCCTTGCAAATATTTAAATTTTATTTTTATTAATATATTAAAATATATTTAAAATTAAAAATTTATTTGAATTTAATATGTAATAATAGTTATATACAATATCAACTTAATATTCTTAAAAAAATATTAAAAAAAATAAATGAGAGCAGTTTAATCAATAATATTTGAGGTGAGGAGTTATTAAAAAATTGAATAAATAATTATACATGAGATATATTACATCTCTTCTTATCTCATTTGTTAATTTTGAATTCATAAATACATAATAATTTAAATAATTTAAAACTGACATTTATTACTATATTATTTCTCATGAAATTGGTGTATTTTTTCGTGTTGAACATATTAGAGTTTATACTATATATTTTGTAAATTTATTATGTAAAAAGAAAAATGACGTTTGTGGATGAGATAAACAATTTTATTAAATTAAATCATTTATTAATATATAAAAATCAAAATAGGTTGATGGGTTAAATTGGGTTAAAATTTAAATGTAACTTAATTAATCATTTTAAATGTATTTAAAGGCTGATTTAAAATATCAAATCTAACATTTTTAATCCAACTAAACAAATTCACCTTTATTTTATTTGGTATACATGACAGTGGGATGAATACCTACATATATCGCAAGGAATGAATAACCTTAACCTTTTTTGCATAACCCTGTAACCCTAGCCTTGCCGTTTCTGCATAACACCTAGCTTTGCGCCTTTTGTCTCTGCGACGTGAATGAGACAAGAGTTAGATTATTGGAGAGCTTAATGTTTCTCCGTCGGAAGATTATTAAAGAGTTTTATGTTTCTATCTTTTGTTTTATAGCGACAGTCCACTCTTCTCTTACGCTTTTATTTTTTATTTTAGTTGGATTACCCAGTAATTTTATTAAAACTCAAATTCTCTAATTGTAACTAAATAAAATTATATTTAAACTTATTTAAATAATAATAATAATAATTATTATATACATTAATTATTATTAATCCCAGATTGAAAGAGCGTACCAATAGCCGTCCATGAATTTGAACATCATTTTTTATGTTCGTACTTAACTAAATAAACTGGATGCTTTTCGCCCTTCCCGCGGGGTTCGTCAAGGCGATTTTATCTCTCCTTACCTTTTTGTGCTTTGTATTGAACAATTGACTTATCTTATTAGGGATTCGGTTACTTGTGGTGAATGGAAACCCATTCCTGTATCTCGACGGGGTCCTCATATTTCCCATCTCATGTTTACGGATGACATGGTGTTATTTGCGGAAGCCTCAGTGTCCCAGATGCGGTGTCTTCTGAAGATTTTAGATCTTTTTTCTATAGCGTTAGACAAACGAATTAATTTTTCAAAATTGTCTATCTTTTTCTCTTCTAATGTGGAAGCTAGTACGGCCACTAGTCTTGCTTCTATCGACTAGGATCCCTATCGTGGGTAATTAAGGCCTATATCTAGGGGTGCCTTCTATACATGGTAAGGTGAACGCTTCCACTTATTGCTATATTCTTGACTCGATGAGGAAACGCTTAGACAGTTGGAAAGCTAAGACATTATCTATGGCGGGGCGTGTTACTTTGGTCCAGTCAGTTTTAGCTTCTGTTCCAATATATGCAATGCAATATAATTTGCTGCCTATTTCTTTATGTCAGGAAATGGAGAAGCTCTGTCGAGATTTTATTTGGCATGGCTGTACGGGGACAGTTGGGTTCATTTGATCAACTGGAGTACTATTCAAAAGCCTAAGTTGGCAGGTGGGCTGGGTATTGGGAATATGTGTTCGATGAACAAAGCTCTAGTGGGTAAGCTTTGTTGGCGGGCTATGCGAAATCCTCACGAGCTATGGGCTGACTGTATCATTAAAAAGTATCTTAATGGTCGAACTTCTTGGGAAGGTCGTCCAAAGAATCAATCTTCTCACATCTAGCGTGCCTTTTGTAATTGTATAGAAGTGATGAAGCAGGGTCTTACTCCGATGTTAGAAATGGGTTGAGCACTCGGTTTTGGTTGGATTCCTATTGGGCTTCCAGCTCATTTCGCTTTACATCTGATCTCTCTTGAAGGACGGGAGCTGATGCTTCGATATTTTTTTATAACGGGTCAGGGATGGCACTGGGATAATCTTAACCCGCTGCTTACCGCAAGCAGTTTTGTCTCTCCTTGGTTCCCTATGCCTCTCGGATGATTTGGATAATTTGGATTCCTTTGCTTGGAACGATATTGCATCGAGGCAATACATTGTTAGTTCGGCTTATGAACTGTCAACCGCTCACCATTCCCCTTCGGATAATCTATGGCATAAGATTGGGATGGTTAGAGCTATGCAACATACGTGCCTTTTCCTGTGGGAGGTAGCACATAAGAAAATTATGTGTAATTATGAACGGAAGCAGAGAGGTTTTACTGACCATGATGTTTGCGGATTGTGTTTTAGTCAGGTGGAGGATGTTTTTCATGCACTGCGTGATTGCCCACATGCCACACAAATTTGGAATAGCTTGGGAGCCTCTATGATCAATGGAAACTTCTTTACAAAGGTGAATGTGGGCTCGTTGCTGTCTGTTAATCTTGGCTCTTTTGTTATTCAAGTAAATGGGATTTCGTGGAATATTCTTTTCACGGAGACGTTACGGTGGATATGGTGGAAAAGGAATTCTATGGTATTTGATCCGGGTAATGCTTTGAGTTATGTTTCGAAAGGCTAATTATATGAAAAGGCGTCTGAGATTCTGTCAACGTAGGAGAAGAGCTCTACTCTGCATGGAGTCTGTCAGAAGCAGTTGAGATTCATAAATTGGTAGGCTCCGCCAGTGAGATGGGTGGCAGTTAATACGGATGGGTGCTCTAAATGCAACCTAGGTCCAGGTGCTAGCGTAGGTGTGTTTCGTGATACTCATGGAGGTTGACTACTGGGTTATCATTTTCGTCTTGGTAATTGTACTTCGTTGGAAGCAGAATTATGGGGCATCTATAAGGCTCTTATTATTGCCTGGGAGCAAGGATGGAAGAAGATTGTTGTGCAGACTGACTTACATGTGGCGGTGGATTTGATTAAGGGCTCTACCAGTGTGCCTTTTCGGCTCTCTAACCTTCTTCGTGAGTGTTGTACTCTCCTGCGCTGTTTGTGGCAAGTTGAGTTTGTCAAAGGTGTTCAGAGAGGTGAATTCTGTGCCGGACTGTCTTGCTAATGAGCCTTTGTCGAGTCCTCTGTTTTGCAGTATCTGCAAGTGCCTTTGCCTGAAGACATATGCTTATGATGTAGGAGTTGTTTGGCCCAGGGTCTTCTAAATAAGGGCTTCTAACCCTCCGTTGCATATAAAAAAATTACCTTCTATATTTTATCACATATTTTCTTGCTATTTTATATTTATTAAGCAAAAGCTAAATGCTTTATTTACTGAAGAAGCATACGAGCATCAAAAAGCATAAATTTTTTGGCTTCCGGATGAGAGTACCGATCTATTTATATAAATATATAAAAGTTTAGTCAAATTTGTTCATGTGACTTGATATTATAAAATTTAATTAGTGATGTAGAATTTTATTATTTTTAAAATTTGTATATAAAATCTAATTTGAAGAAATCAAATTATAAAACTTTTCATTTTCTTTATTCAATAATTAATAACCCCATAATAAATTTATTTTATTAATAAAACTCTTTGTTTTCTTTCTTTTGTAATAATTAATAATTCAAATAATAGATATTTTGTATTAATAATAAGACACTAATTAGTTTTTTCAATAATTAATAACCATATTATTAATTTATGTAAATTTATTTTCAATTTGTGTAATAATTATTTTATATTTTGTTATTAGTAATAAAAAAAATATTAATTGATTAGCTTGGTGTATGGAGTAGTCTCGTATACTAAAAGTTAGATTGCACGAATACGGAACACGAGATATAGAAACGTACGAGATACAATAAAATTTTTAAAAAATAGGATATCCGTCGCTTAAGAGATAATAAATTAAATAAATAATATATTAATATTTCAAATAAATAGTCAATCATTTATAATAAATCATAAATATAAAATAAAATAATATTAAATTTCTTATTTCGATGATATAAAAATAAATTAAAAAATACTTCATCTTTATTAGTAATAAAAAAAAACCTTGATAGATTAGTTTGATATCTGGAGTACTCTTATATACTACGAGTTAGGTTGCATTTACTCGAGATACAAGATACGATAATATAAATAATATGATAATTTTTGAACAAGTAGGACATCCACGTACGATACGTTACTCTAAATAAGTAATGCATTAATATTTTAAATAAATAAACAATCATTTATAATAAATTATAAACATAAAAAAATTCCTCATTTCAAAAATACCTCATTTCTTATTTCAATATAATTAGTTAAATTATCAAAATTATCATTACTATTGAAAAATATATTAACAGGATGTCTGCATTTTTATGACTTTTATTATTGTAAGCGAAAAGTTGTGCACGATACTTAAGAAAATATATTTTAATTAGGGATGATAATTTTAACTGACCGATAGATATTCGATTAGATCCAATCTGATATTTGGATAGTGAATAAATGAGTTTGGGACGAGTTCATATAATTTTTTTAGTATCCTAATAACGTTTAGGTTGAATTCAAGGACACATTATAATACCCTGAAATTTTTATTTCGAAACATTCCCATTTAAATTTAAATTGTAAATTATTAGCCAATAATATTACGCCACGTAATATTATGGGGATCGAAAATTATTTTGGTTCGCCCGAAAATTTATTGAATAACCATT
>CANUEX010015598.1:0-16307 GCA_948099535.1 Jatropha multifida
AAGACGAGACAAAACAAAACTAGCTTAATATGGTTGAAGATAATTATTCACTATCTTAAAAATATTAAAAATCTGTTAACATGAAAAGAAATCAAGTGTTTTCTATGCTAGCTATATTTTTACAAAAATTCAAACTTTTAATATAACATATTCCTTAGTATGAATACAAATTATCAAGACTTCAACACCAATAGTTGATCAAATCATGGTAGATAACATATGAATTTTCACAAAAACTTATTAACCTTTGAAAAAAAGATGATGATTTTAAATTTAACATTCCTATAGGTAAAATTAGTTATCCCTTCTCCACAATTTTAAAGTGCTACACCATTATCAAGATCAAAAGGTCTTTTACTAGGGTTGTAATGGGGCTTATGGGGTTGATTTATCTAAGTCAAAAAGAACGGATATAGGAAATCAAAGAGTGTAAAAGAGTATAATATCAAGATTTTGATCTCATAAAAGATTTTGATATCAAGATTTTGATCTCACTAGCTTATTACTAGAGATGCTTTTAGAAGGTCTTTTTATAGTTCTTGAGTAGTTTCTTCCTTGCTTAAGATTTTCCCAAACTTGAATTTTTGATTGATCTTTTTATATATATATATATATATTTTTTCTTGGGGTGCTTCTCTTTTTTCTTTTCTTCTAATTTCTCCACTTGCTAGTGCTTTCATAAAATATATCTCCCTTTTTTATTTTCTTCCTATGTTTTAATAAAATCAAATCTTCAACTATACATGATTGCACTTGGGGTAAAAGTTTAAATAATTAGGTCTGAATGGCTAGGTTTTAATATGGGTGACAAGAAAAATATTGGGAAATAGGCTTCAAATTGGTTGCAATGGTTATAAATAACTTAGGGTGGTCTTAGGCTAAAATATGTAGTTTAACAAAGAATGCCTAAATCATCTCTATCTAATGTGAGCACTTTCAAAATTTTGTCTCAAAAGAATTTCCAATTTTGTTCTAGGAATGTCAAGGTTAATTAAATTTTGATCAAAACATATATATATCCATCATAATAATTTCAAAAATGGGTGTTTACATCTTAAAAATAAATATTTACACCCAGGATTATTATTAAGTTAAAAAGTTCAAATTTAAACTAAAATATGCCATAATAAAAAACAACTAATTTATAATCAAGTTATTAAATTATGATAATTTTTAATCTTGCTTATAATAATTCCAACCATATTAAACTAATAAAAGAGCAAAAATTTTAACTAAAATTTCCCTTTCCCCAACTTAATCTAGCACACTGTCCTCAATGTGAAAATCGAATGGTTCCCCAAACTTAAATTCATGCCTCAACGCTTAATGGATTAATTATGAAAGAAAGATGGTGTAAAAACCTGTTATCATCATCATTGTATTGAGGAAGAAGATGAATTACGAACTATAATGCAATGGCTAGAAGCTGAAAAAGAGAGAAACTAAATAAAAGACAATTAGTGTAGGAAACAAATAATTCAAAAGTACTGAAATAAAATTAAAACATAACTAAAAACAGAATTCAAAAGGACAATGACTAAAAATATCAAATGAAACGGGGCCTCAATTCGTAGGAGAAGGAGGTGGAGGCTATAGCATCTGGAGTATTGTTTGGAGCTGGCTAGTCAATCCTGTATACTGTTGTTGCATGGTCTCAAGACAGGAGTCGATGCTTCCATAAGAAATGTCCAAACTGGTGAAGCGATCGGACATCATTGTCTCCATTCACTCCATTCGACTATTGAATAAGTCCATGCGAGAGAGAATGTGGGCTAGCACCTCATTGGTCTCAGCCAGTGCTGATGCATGGGAAGGACCTGCACCAGAAAAAGAAGAAAATGTAGGAGGTAAACCCCTTATGTTAACGTCTCTACCTTTGTCTTCATCACCAGCCTCCCCTTCCTCCTGAACTTCCTCTCCAACCTCAGGTTGTTCATCCATCCCAGCCAAACGATATGTATCACCATGCCTAACTACCATTCTCATCCTCAACATCGTATCAATGTCCAAATGGGTGCTCTTTCCATTGTCTAGCATTGCATAGGGAGACCTATCTGGATTAAATTCCCTAAAGTATATCCCAATCCTTATGACAAAACTTCTCGTGACTATACTACCTATATTTCCTCTCGCAACTTTTCTCCACCTTACACCCAACCAATATCCCACGTTCAATCTAATGCCATTATCAATTGCCCATAGAAAATATAACTCATTCACCCCAACTACATCACTTTCCTTCCTACCAAAAATTGTATGGGCTAAAAACCTATAAATGTAACGTTAAGCCGGGTTTCTAAGATTTTAAGCCTTGGCCCCGTTAGAGTTGTACCCGCGTAAACCTGTAAGTTGTTCCCATGCATTACGTTCACCAAAATTTAAAGGCACACAACGACTAGCATCTTTAGTAGGAGAACTAAAAATATGACTAAGTTCATCAATTGTTAATTCATGTCTCCTACCATTAAGGTGAAAGGCTATTTTTGACTTAACAGTTTCTATGACAGGATAAATGTAGGAGGCATATGTGCTTAAAAATTCAAGAGTTAAAGGTGCATACACATAGTCCTTCATAATGATAAAACTACCCCACCCAATCCTTTGTAAAGGTTCAATCACTGCATCCCTTAAATCCACAAGACTTAAAGCATGTTCATCAATAAATTTGTTTGGAATCATAGGCTTTGAGACAAGAATATTGTACCTTTCTATCGCTTTCGGGTTGGAAAGTGAGAATGGTGGTGGTAGATTCTCTGGTGGTGGTGTGGTGGTGGCTCTTCTTCCTCTTGGTGGATTTTGTGCAAGAATTGGAGTATTTGAATGTGCTCTTGAAGAAGAAGAAGTTCTTTGTCTTTTAGGTGCCATGGGTGGGAGATTTGTTGGAGAAGAAGAGAAAAGAAGAGAAGAGAAGAGAGAATGATAGTGGTTATGGTGGTTTAGAGAGACAGAGAGTTGAGAGGAAGAGGAAAAGTGAGAGGTTAGGGTTAAAAATCTGACCTTTAAAGTGCTTCTCCCTTGCGTGCCATGGGAGTGGCATTGTGTGCCACGACCGTGGCATGCGTGTGGTCAAAGTGTGGTGTGCTGGGCATGCCACGGGCGTGGCATGTGCCCGTGGAGTGCCCTGCCTCCACACGGCTCTTTGAGCTGTATGGGCCACAAGCGTGGGGTGTGCCATGCAATGCCTATGGACTGATCTGTAAAAATTCAACTCTATGGGTAGATGACAAGCCTTACCATAAACCATTCGATATGGAGACATCCCGATTGGTGTTTTGAATGCAGTCCTGTAGGCCCAAAGTGCATCATCAAGTTTCTTGGACCAATCGTTCCTTTATTGACCAACTATAGTCTCAAGAATCTTTTTGATTTCTCTATTATTTACCTCTACTTGTCCACTTGTTTGTGGATGGTAGGGAGTACCTACACGGTGAGTAACACCATATTTTGCAAGGAGAGAATCAAGATACTTATTACAAAAATGCTTACCTCCATCCGTGATAATTGCTCGAGGGGTACCATGGCGCATAAAGATGTATTTCTTGATGAAGTTCATCACGCTTTTGGCATCATTGTTAGGTAAGGCAATGGCTTCCACCCATTTAGACACGTAATCCACCGCCACCAAGATATATTGATTGGAATAGGAAGATGGGAAAGGTCCCATGAAATCTAGTCCCCAAACATCAAAGATCTCCATTTCAAGAATGTTGTTCAATGGCATCTCATGTCTCTTGGAGATATTACCTAATCTTTGGCAACGATCACAAAGACGAACAAAGTTAAAAGCATCTTTAAATGAGTTAGGCCAATATAAACGGCTTTCTAGTACTCGTGCTGCTGTGAGTTGTCTTCTCACATATCTCATCTTCTCATATGTGTGCACTAGGGAGCTGATCCCCCATACCTGGCCGACTGATCCAATTCTCACTTGACTAGCCCTCTCTTTTTTGTGTTCACTTTTCTTTTCATACCATCAGAAGATCAACCTGTGGTTCATATCACATCATTATATATCATCATATGCACACGGGGGTTCAAATTCTTTTCTCATACATGGCCGACGGTCCTAGACCTCTTTCAAAAATTCATGGCCAACGGTCCTAGACTGCTTTCACAATTTTCACAATATATGGCCGACGGTCCCAGACTGCTTTCATAATATATGGCCAACGGTCCCAAACCACTTTCACAATACATGGTGACCCACTTCATCCTAACTCCACTAAATCAAGGCAATTCACAGTACATCACATTTCATCAACAATTCATACAATCAAAATTCAACAGATCAATCATCATGATGCAGTTATGATTATATAATAATCCAGAATGATATTATATATATAATCAATTAACGTTATATGTATATATATGTGTGTGTGTGTGTATATATATGTCCGAATGATATACCAATTAAATTATGATGACATGAGAATGCATGTCATGCACCATTTATTATTACTCACAGTGGTTATAGGATATTCAAATCCTAGTTTTGATTCCGGTTTGGAGAGGTAGTGGACGAGCCCAGACGTTCTAGGAAGTTAAAAAGTATAAAAGAACTCATCATATAACTATTCGATTCGAAATAATAAATAAAAGATTAATTTAACAAATTACGTTCTATCCTCAGCTAAGTCCAATCTAAATTCAGCACCACTTAGCTGCTAAATATCAATCAATTCAATTTCTCATCACAATCTTTAAAATAATCTAAACTCACCACCAAATATAATATAATCAATAATATTCTTATTTCAAATAAATATAATTATTTCACCATAATCTTTTGCTTACTTAATTCAATCGCAATCTCTAAACATTCAATAACCATTTATTTTGTTCAGCTCAATTGGTCCTTAATAACCATAAGAATATACCTATATTTAATAATAAAATCTTTAATTCTAACAACATTAAAAATACATTAATATTTCTATTCATCAAACAACTAACAATAATCCTTTAATAACATATTTTTTCATTTTATTCAACTTTAATATCTTAATTCGAATCAATATATCAACGATTTTACCATTAATCCATATCGTAATATTAATCGATCTCCGAATATACTCTTTTGTGTTTAAGTTCTAATATCAAACGCTAAATTCTTTAATTAAACTAATTATCAACTAAACTATTTTTATTAATTAAATCTTTCTACCCAATTGAATATTTATTATCTTAATAAAATAAATTATCAACCTCTAGTAATTCAACTAATTGGATTTTCTAAGTTTTATTACAAAACTATTTTACTACAAATTTTATTCTCAGCCTACAATTATATTTTCAACTCATCAACTACTAAATCTAATATAAATATTACTCAATATCACAATCAATAATCAACTAATTTCGTGACAAAATTAAAATTCAAGAAATTAAATAAAAATTTATAGGGATATTTCTATACCCTCAATCACACAAAATGGTCCCAAAATCACAAATTGGAGCTGTCCAAAGCTTGGGTAGCGAGATTAATGGCTGAGATCGCGTCCTAAGCCGCTAGAATGGCGGAGGGTGGCGGCAGTGCTGAACTTAGGCAGAGCGAGCGGTGGCGGGCGCGAGCTTCTTCTGGTGGTGTGGCTGGAGGTGCAACACGGAGAACCACTGTGCTCAGGCGGTGCGCGATGCAAAGAAGGAAGAGAGGACCGCTGGTGGTGTCGCTGGCCTGAGGTGCTATTGCTGTGGCTAGCGACGTACGACTAGTGGCTCGCTGGAGCTGTGGCTAGCGACGTACGACTAGTGGCCCGCTGGAGCTGTGGCGGTGGTTGGCGTGGGGAAAGGGAGAGAGGCAACTGTGAGTAAGTGAGAGAGAGAGAGAGAGAGGCAGTGAAGATAAAGAAGAAGAAGAAAAGAAAAAAAGAGCAATAAAATATTGTTGCTAGGGTTTACTAGAAGGTTCCAGAGCATTCCGGTTCGATTTGAATCAGTTTGGTCTGGTTCAGAAAATCAATTTGATTTTTAATCGATTTTCGACAAACCAAATGGGTTTTGGGTTCGATTAAATATCACGTGGCTTAAATTTATTAGCTAAATTTCTAGAATTAAATTTTAAATTAATATTTTCTAAAATTAAAATTTATGGGTATTTCACCAGGTTAGTGCAATACTAATTTTCTATTTTAATTAAAGTTAAATATATTTTTAATTTCATAAATATTTTATGAAATGTTTTATTTCTTTAAATGAATTATAAATACCATTTTATGGATTTTAGAAAAAAAAGGAGATGAGATTTTATATGTCATGATTTCTGAATGATTACTATGATTTGATTTGGAGATTTTGTGTTTATGAAAAGGAGAGTATTGGCCATTTCTATCTATTGTTTGAAAGGTGGCTTTAGTTAAATATTTTGATAATGATTAGATATGAATTTCTGTATTAATGATATATGAGTGATATTTTATGATATCTATAAGCAAAATAAGGAAAGAACAAGTTATACGTGAAATATTCTGAATAAGCAAAAAGGATAAGTTTTTGGGCTCTAATATACTTAGTGTGAATATGTTGTAAGATCTAATTTACTCTGAAAGATGAGCATGCTCGGCTTTAATGCCTCTCTGTTATTATATGAGCTATGATCATATGCTAGGGTTATCAGCCCTCTTTGGATAAGCGGACGCGCTTATTATACTTTGGTGGAGCTTTCACAGGTCACATCTCTGCTCTGGTGACACTTTCATAGGCCACATCTCTGTCTCTGGTGGTGCTTTCACAGGCCACATCTCTATCTCTGATATCTTTGAAATCTTATCTGCTTCATTTTCTCCTAAGTGTACCTGAGCCCATATGAAAGAATCTATTTTTAAGAAAATTAAGATAATAAGTTTTGTTATATGATTTGGTTTATTGTATGTTCTAAATGATTTTGGTAGTGAGTGAATTATAATAATATGTTAATGGGGTATTTAAACTAAAAATGTATGCCTTATTATGAAATCAATAAATAAATATTAAAATAATAAATATATAATATGCTATATTGTCGACTTAAATGTTTTTAAGATATAAGTTTCAAATATATTAGGTTTTATGGTTTAGACACCATAAATTAATGTATATATAAGCACCACTGAGTTTTATACTCGCGCGTGGAATTTCTCACGCGTAGGTTGAAGAATGTGGATAGTCATGATTCAGAACTCCAGCATCAGCATCAGAGGTGGGGAAGGATATGTCAGCTGGCTTGAGCATGGAAGTAGATAGTACTTGGCATGTGGTATAAGAGATTTTAATTGGAGTAAATGAATTTTAAATGTGAATGGTATTTATATAATTTAAGTAAACAAAAAATTTATTATTTTAATTATACGATAAATTATCTATTTGGATATTAAGTATTATGATTTAAGGTTGAGTACTGAAATATGAGTTTTATATCCTATTATTTGAAAGTGATATGTTTTGATACCAAACTAGATTTATACGAATTACATGATTTATTTCTTTCTAAGTTTTATTTATAGTTTATCAAATTCTTTAATTGCTTTCCATGTCATATTAATAATTAAGGTTTTACAAATTAAGTTAAAAGATTATTACTAAAACTTTCTCGATTTATTAAGTCTTTCGGAAATACATTAAGTGTAAACAATATTTATACCTTTTCTTAATTAAAGTTGTTTCCAAAATATATTCTCATAATAGTTTTAAATAAATTTTAAGTCAATAATTATTTTTATATAAATAATCAGGTAAGTGTGATAAGTAATCCTGTGCCTCTAGCATAGAATGTGACACTCACTGTCTGTCCTACGGGACTAGATAGGGGCATTACAATTAGTATCTAAGGCAGCCATTTCCTCTTACATTGCTGTATACCAACAAGGATGGGATAAAGCTTGAACAACAGTTTTAGGAGTAAAAATAGTGTCTAGGTTACTGACAAAATAACAAAATGAAGCAGAAAGATGATCATAACGGATAAAAGAAGAAATAGGATAGGTACATCGGCGTTTACCTTTTCAAAGAGCAATGGGAAGATCAAGGTCCGATTGAGGAGTGGATGGCACAGGCTCAAGTTGAGGTTAAGTAGAGGTAATCGAATCTTCTATTGAAGAGACTGGTGGGGGAAGTGAATCAAGAGTCCTAGTCTTTTGGAATAAACCTGTTCAAAATGAGGGCATGTAGATGCAGGTGCAGGAGTAGGAATAGGAGTAATAGATGCTGTAGCAAGATTAGGTTCAAGATTAGGAATAAGAGTAGGAGTAGGAGGGCTAGGAAGGTGTTGGATAGTTTAGACTAAAAGTTCATCATCCTCCCCCTCACTCTTATATATAGAAGAAGAAGAAAAGAATGGAAAAGAATGTGAAATCTACAAAAACAAGATAATGATTAAGATTGGGAGAGAAACAACGAGACCCCTTTTGATGCTGAGAATAACCAAGGAAAACACAATGAAGAGACTTTGGATCTAATTTAGATACCTGTGGACAAACATCATGAGCAAAACAAGTGCAACCAAAAATATGAGGTTTAATGGGGAATAGATGTTTAGAAGGAAACAATACATTGTAAGGAATTTCACCATTAAGCACAAAGGAAGGCATGCGATTGATCAACAAACATGCAATAAAAACTGCATCAGCCCAAAAATGTTTACGGACCTTCATTTGGAAGAGAAGTGCCCTAACAACCTCAAGAAGATGTCTTTTTTTTTTTTCTGCAACCCCATTTTAAGGAGTATCAACACAAGATGTTTGATGGAGAATACCATTCGGTGACATATAAGATTGGAAGGAGCTAGATAGATATTCTTTACCATTATCACTTTGCAATATGCGAATAGAGATATTAAATTGAGCTTTAATCTCAACATAGAAGGAACAAAAAATATAGAATATCTTAGAATGAGTTTTCATTAAAAATAACCAAGTAACACGAGAATAATCATCCACAAAAGTAACCAAAAACCTAAATCCAGTTTTAGAAATAACAGGACATGGACCCCAAACATCTGAATGAACTAACTCAAAGGGAGATGAAACCTGTTTATTGACTCGAGGAACTAAAGGTAAATGATGATGTTTGGTAAATTAACAAGACTCACATTCTAAAACTGATAGAGAATGGAACTGCGGACACAACTGCTTTAAAGTTGACAATGAAGGATGAGCCAAATGGTAATGAATCTCAAGAGAAGATAGAGCACCCACACAAGCAAGAGATAACGAAAGTTGTTCATCCAGAAGATAAAGGCCACTAGACTCACGTCCTCTACGAATAATTTGCTTCGTCAAAAGATCCTGAAACACATAATAGGTAGGATAAAATTTAACACAACAGTTCAATATACAAGTAATTTTGCTAACAAACAATAGATTAAACAAAAAATGAGGCAAACAAAAAACAAAAGATAATGGAAGAGATGGATGGGTTTAGCGGTTCCAATATACTTGACAGAAGATATGGACCCATCAGCCAAAGTAACATAACGATTAAATTATTCAGGTTCTTTTAATGAAGATAGAAGACTAGGGTTACCTGTCATGTGACCCACTCTGATAAGGTAGACATAAGATATGTATTAGGAGTACATGTGTCACACCCTACCCCACTATAAGATGTGACATGTCGCCCGTAATATACTTAATAAGTACTAAACGGTTATAAATACCTACTAAGTACACTACAAGGGACTTAAAAATTTTTCTTTTTGCCCATTTACAATTTGTAATATTGAATTCAATGAAGTTATTCAAATAAAACATAACTAATAATAACAAATAAAATGTATTGATTAAATAAAATCAGAAACCTTCTTTGAGTTCTTACAAATACTATAAGGAAAGTGCCTTATTAATAATTAACAATTACATAAAGTATAATTTATGTTAAATAAAATAAAATATTTAAATCAATAAAATTACTCAAACCAATGTATTTACAAAGCATGAATGTTTCCATAACCCATAAGCCCTATGAAATGTAGTTACATACTAGATGATTCCCATTTTCTTTTTCATAATTAAAGAAACCATAATAAATGTAGTTATAAACATATACTTACAAAATCATAAGTTGTACTATAATTAAAAATCATAAGTTGTACTATAATTAAAACTCCTTATACATCTACTCAATTAAGTGACTGTTCTATCAAGACTATATTATATATCATACAATAATTCTAAATAAAACATTATAATTAAAACTACAAAAGCAGCTCCTAGTTTCTCCTTTCATTTCCCTACGATAGTACAGAAAACACCATCGCTAAGCAAAATTGCTTAATGGTGCTAATTTGTATATTTAATAATAAATCTATATTTTTCTAACATTAAAATATTATTTGTACATAAAGTTTCTTATGAAATATATTATTAAAATACACATATTTAAAGTCTCAATTATCTCAAAACTCAATCATTAATTTACAAGAAAGCATTTGATATTAGCAATAACAATAGCAGTGGAAAATCCTTTAATTAAAAATGCATTAGTTGCCCATATAAATTGATAGAATATCATCAACATCATTTTCATAAAATATCCATTCAATAATTCAACAATATTTCAATTAGTTTCAGCAATCTAGATAGACTCAATCTGAAGGGCCATCAGAATCTAATGTGCACATCTAGACCTGCCTGTCTAAAACCTCAATCTGTGATTTTTATCTCAACAGAAGAGGGAGACTGTCTACAACCTCACTATGGAGGGAGCAATATCAGTAATAGTATCACCTTCAACAAATGAAGTGATACCGGCAGTGTAATAACCATATCAATCACAATATCAACTTCAACAAATAAAGTGATATTGGAGGGCAATTACCATGTCTATTAATTGCTATGAGACTATAAATCATTTCATTCATCTTTCAATATCAAAAACATATTGGGCAACAATTCATTTTATAACACGGCTAAAGCATTAAATCATAACCTCTTTTCAAATAACAATAACAATAATAATAATAAGTGGCTAGTAATCTCATTTTCATGAAAATAGAATTTTCATAATTCAAATACAATCATGGAATTCATATTATATTCAATATCACTTCTTTTATTCAAAACTATAAACTCATATTTCAATATTTCATTCAAGTAAATAATTCATTTAATAAAATAGAAATAAAATTAACACGTTTATACTTTTAAATAACATAAATAGTTAGTATTGCACTAACCTGGCTTATAAGGCTACATTAGCCTTACTTCTTATTTATTGTCTCTAATCCACTTTTATGGTTTATCCCAACCTATAAACAATTTGTACAATATATTTTAGTTCTTTGTTTCTGTGCTCTATCGATATATATAAATTCTTATTATACTTATTTCCTTTTCCTTTCAATTTACATATCTTTTTATTAAATATCATAAACTTATATTCTTAATAAGTTCAATTAATTCAAGTCTTCCATGGACTTAATTATTATACCAATTCTACATTTCTTGAGCATTTATCTAATTTCCTTTAGCTATACTTGATTTACCTAAAAAAACTATATTTTATTTTTAATAAATATTTGATAACTCCTTTGTATATATCATTTAAAATTTATGCTTAACTAATTTAAAATTTCATTTTCCAATCCTTCTTTATATTCAATTAAATACAATTAAATTTGTATTTGCTAAATTAATTTATTCCTTTAAATTTGCTTCCTTAATAAATAATATTACTTATTATTTCTATAGAAGCTTAATTTTTAATAATTTCTCTTTCCGTCAAAGAAAATTTAGTAGCATTACCTTTATTATTTGAATTTTACCAATCTTTACAACAGCACAATACTCAAAGCCCATCCTTCGGGCAAATTTTGATAATTTCCATCCACCATTCTTAGGAATTTCACGATAACAATTTCATTCTCACAGCACATTTTCAAAACATATTCTATTTAAATTATTTTCTGACATTTTATCTCTCTAATTCAAGCTATATAATTTACACTTGCTAATTATCTTTAACTTGCTAAATTATATAATTTATCAGTTTCTTTGATACTAATCCCATTATCAATTTTATATAATTAATTTAATTCTTCTTAAATCAAATTACTTCAATCAAAATTACTCAATTAATCCTCTATTAGAAATTTATACACAATTGTTGAATTAACTGTAAAATTTACCAAATTGTGATTCTGAGTTCGGATTCGGATTCAGTACAAAAGGCTGATTTTACTATCTCTTGAAGGTCTCGCCGGACCGCCATAGACGCTGCCATGAACGGTGGCCGAAAACTCCTTTCAGCCTAGAATTTGGCGATTCTAATACCAGCAAACTCGAAATTCCACAAGGAGTTGAAATCTAGTGTCAACTAAAGGTGTTACTTCACCGATTTGCTGAAAATAGCCCCAACAGTCGCTCTCCTTTTGCCATTAATGGTGGCTGCTCAAAACTTCAGGGGAAACTCCCACAAATGGGGTGGTTTTTCTTGCAAGGAAGAGGTGAGTTGATTGGCACCCATTCTTGAGCCCAAAACTGCCAGTAACAGCGTGGATCATCGGAAACTTCATCGCGACATGTTGAAGGAGTTCCAGTCTCAATCTCCTTCATTTTAAGCATCGATCGCACAAACCAAGGCCATCAACTTTATCCTTTCATCGAGCACTTGAAGTTAGGGTGCTCGATTGCTGGATTCTAAGGCCAGTTGGCCGAAAATGTGAAGGAGAAAGGGGGAGGAGGCTGTCGCACGGTAAGAGTCGAGGAGAGAGAGTAACGTTGGAGAGAAGAGATGAGGGTTTCTTTTTTTTTTTTCTTTTCTATTATTATTTTATTATTATTATTATTATCATCTACCCAAATCCCATCTAATACCTTTTATCACCAATTATTTATATGCACCATACATAGGATTGACACTAACAATATTTGTCAATAATAAATAATTAACAATGATTTACTCAATTCTTTTTTTTTATAATCAAAAGAAATATTCATGTCTCTATTTTTATTTAATTTATTTCAAATCCCAAATAGAAATATTATAAATTGCCATTTAATATAGTTGTTATTAACTAATATCACTTATTATTTGTTGGGAAATAACCTTTGAAATTTTATACTTAACAACCAAATACTACAATTAATAATGATTGTGAATAATAGTTTAAATGATCTTACATTTTATCTAATATCCTCTAATTTAGTATTTTAGAATACGATTTTTCATAGATTCTTATTAATCACCAATGAAGGAATTTAAATATTTAAATTTATTAAGAATAAAATTATATTAAAATCATTTATGTTATTTTCCTAAAATCGGGGTGTTACAACCTGAATTGGCAGCAACATCAATCAAGGAATCAGCAGACTTAGAGGAACGGTATCTAGAGAGCTCAGCAAACTCCGTAGTAGAAATTGTGACAGTATTAGTAGAAGCAATTGAAAAATCTTGAGTGGCCATATTTGCCCTTGGTGGCTTATTTATCAATTTCTTGCAGTATCTTTTTGTGTGACTAGGTTCATGGCAATAATGGCAAATAATAATTCTTGTCTCCCGATTAGTTGCTCCATTACTACGGTTATTTCCTCCTCTTCCTCTAGTTCCTGGCTGCCTAGCTACTTGATTACGACTCATAAGGGCATTGCTTTTAGAAGAGGAAAATGTATGAGATCCTTTCGTATGTAGTAATTTTGTGAAAGTCTCTTGAAGGGAGGTAATGTCATTGCTTGAAAGAACCTGTGATTTGGTAGTGTCAAAAGCTGGTGCAAGACTTGCAAAAAAACTCATCACAGCCATTTGTTCCCATTAAGTCTGTTGAACCTTAACGTCAGTGCTAAAAGGCAAATAAAACATTAAACTCCTCATAAATCTTCTTAAACTCCATGAAATAAGCTGTAAGGGGCTTTTCTTACTGGTTAGCCCAATAAAATCCTTTACAAACTTCATACATACGAGACAAATTGTCTTTTCCGAGTACAAAAATTCAAGATACTCCATCAACTCCTTAACAAACTCATAGTGATTAATTAAACCAATTACTTCACTGTCAATAGAATTTCTAATCTATAGAAATAACTTAGCATCTTCCCTTAGCCAACTTTGCCTAGTGTTACCAGTTGGTGGATCATCAATTAGATGATCATCCTTCTCAACACTTTGCAAATAGATTCTAATTGCCTTACTCCAATCTAAATAATTAGTCCCTTTCAATTTATGTTCTATGATTTTATTCATTGTTGGAATCAATTCATTAATAATGGCTTTTGTATCTTGGGGTTTAGTATCCATTATTAAAACTAAACACTCCAACAGAAACTAAGGAACAAAATAATAACACGAACCCAACAGAACCGAAGCCGCAAACAGTAGTAGGAAAAATAAAGAAAATGCCTACCAGAATGTTGTTAGATCAGAGAACTAACCACCGGAAACTACTACTAATGTCAAGTCAACCTTGAAAATGGAAAGTCGGTCGCCAGAAAACTGCTAGACGCACCTCCACTCACCGGCGCGTGGGATAGTGTCAGATTCTTCTAACGGTGCATGTGGCTCACTCGCTGCAGGTAACCAGACTTTGGGGAGGTGCCGATCAGAGGTTGCTCTTCCTCCATTGGGTGGTGATGAGATAAAAAACAAGGTCTAGGTTGATGACCTAGACTGACAATAGCTAGGAATGCAAGATAGCTTCTTACTGGGAAGCTTTACAGCAAAAAACAAACGAGCCAAAGGCTCTGATACCATGTAATTCAAGGTGTTATAAACCTATTAGGGGCATATATATACACAAATACAAGGTATTATAAACCTATTAGGAATCTAACTCCTAGTAGGACTTTATTTACAACTAATCCTTAACATGAAATATTGCTAAATCCCAGCCATTGCTCCCCCATAAAATTTTATTCCGGGCACCTTTGGTCGTGAAATTTTGGGAAGCATCATAAAAAAGGGTAAAGAATTGAATGGGTACCCTTTGTCCCGATATTCGATCTGGAGGGTGGTCAAATAAAAATTTTAATGAAAATGCCCCTAAAGGGAGTTAAAAATCCATAAAAAAAGGAAATATCACTCGAAAGCCATGATTTTTTGTGGGTGACCCTAGAATATAATTATGGAATTATTGGAGTAGTCTCTGGTCAATGCTTTGCGAGAAAGGGGATATTTTTAGGACGAAAATGCCTACGGAGGGGGAAAGAATCCGTAAAAAATGAAAATGTCATCCAATGCCCATGGTTTTTTATGGGGAATTCTTAAATATCGTTATGGAATTATTGCCACGGATGCTGATCAACTGTTTGTGCGAGAGCATTAGGAACGATCATTTCATAGGTCGGGACAAGAGTTGGGTCTAAGTTTTTTTTTCCATATCATTTTTTGTGTTCGGCATTAATCCCCTTTGGGTATGGGTGAAATCTACCAATGGTGTAAATTTGAGAGTAAAAGCTCACAGTCGTTGAGAGCTCAACGTGTTCGGGGGTTAGCTCAAGTTAGCTTGGATGGCCTTAGCGAAGCGAATGGCCTCAGATGCACGGCTAAACGGAGGTTGGGATCTATATGGATGCATTTTATAGGTCCAGGGAACCCGAGCCGAAGTGTCAGCCAAGCTTGAAAAGCCCCCAGTGTGGAGATATTGAAGCCAGAGGGTCGTTTCATAGTCCAGGAATAGAGCTGGGGACTGCAATTTTTTGAATCATTTTGGATATCTGGCATTAGTACCCTTCATGTATGGGTAACATCTACAGATGGTGCGAATTTGAGGGCAAAAGCTCACAGTCGCCTGGAGCCCGACGTGTTCAGGGGCTAGCTCAAGTTAGCTTTGATGCCCTTAGTGAAGCGAATGGCTCTGAATGTTCCGACTAATCAGGGGCCAGGATCAGTATGGATGCCTTCTATAGGTCCAGGGAACTCAATTCGGAGTGTTGGTCGGGCTTGAAAAGCCCCCGGTACGGAGATATTGAAGCCGGATGGCCATTTCATAGGTTAGGAATCGAGCTGGGGACTGCCGTTTTTTCAAATCGTTTTAGATTGTTGGCATTAGTCCCTTTCATGTATGGATAAAATCTATCAATGGTACGAATTTGAGGGCAAAAGGTCATAGTTGTCGAGAGCCCAACGTGTTCGAGGGCTAACTTAAGTTAGCTTGGATGGCCTTAGCGAAGTGAATGGCCCCGGATGCTCCAACAAATCAGGGGTGGGGATTGATATGGTTCCTTCTAAAGGTCTGGGGAACCCGGGCTGGAGTTCCGCCCGCGCTGGAAAAGCCCTCGGTGTTGAGATATTGAAGCCAGAGGGCTGTTTCATAGGCCAGGAACCGAGCCTGGGACTGCAGTTTTTTTGAATGTTTTGGTTTTTTGATATTACTACCCTTCATGTATGGGTCACATCTA
>CANUEX010015604.1:0-11293 GCA_948099535.1 Jatropha multifida
TTCGTAGACACGATAAACTAGTACATAAGTGGGAAACTAGTAAGGTAGATTACCAATGGGTAGTGTAATATATAGCATATGGTGGGGTAGAGTATGATATAATGTATATATACCATGACATCTAATATATGGATGTGGGGGGTTATATGGAGACTAGGGTAGTTCTTCTATGGCCCACTTTATAGTACAAGGTATATATGTCCTATATGTCCCCACATATATGGTATGACATCATTGATCCATGGGCAACTAGAGTATATGGTTATAATGTTATGACACAGGAGTTCATGTAATAATATGACTATCCTGTGTATGACATATATGCCCACTAGGATAAGTGACAAAATCAAAATTAGCTATGTCGATTGGCTAATAGTCTATGATTCATAAATACATATGAAATCAGCATAGAGTGTGGGCCTGGAGTTAAGGACCCTTTCGCCTTCCCAACGGGACCAATAACTAGATCCATGGCAAAAACGCTGAAAGAGGCATCACAAGGCTACATACAACATTTTGTAGATAAAGAGCTAAAGCTAAATGAATATGGGAATTATGGGCTAAGACCTCTTTATCTTATGGAGGCTTGGAAAAGTTAATGTTAAGCTTTGTAAAGGCCCTATTAAAATTACATGGCTTTATTGTTTTGGGCTGATTTTATTATTCATGTGACTGGGCCTAAATTAACTTGTTTATTTGAGCCTAAAATGACTTCATTTAGTGTGTTTTGGTTGAACCCATGTTATTGGACCTTAGGACAGCCTATTTAGATATGTTTCATTAGGGTTAGGTTTGCTTGAGGCATATAAATAGCCTCCTTAACATGTAAAACGGGAGGTTGGTTTTTTATCACAAACTTGTGGCTGCTTGTTTTTTTCTTTGAGTGGGGAGTTTGTCTTCTTCACTTGTTGCATCAAGAATTGATTACTTATCAAGATTTCATCTTGTGGTGTTTTCTTTCTTGTTGTTTCTGCCCTATAATCCAAGTTCTCAATCCTTGTTGTTTGGGGGTTTGGTAGGGAAGGGATTGTCTTTGGTTAGTGTTCTTGCTTGAATTGCTTGCTGGAATTTCAGATTGCATGCTAATCTTGGGGTTTCCGCATCACTATGGCTTAATTTGACTCAACATGGGGAAACTTAACAGTCCAGACATAGTAAGGATTGTCAGACTGAGAGCTTTTTCTTGATTCTATGGGTGGCGGTGCATGGCCATTCTTAGTTGGTGGAGCGATTTGTTTGGTTAATTTCATTAACAAATGAGACCTTAGCCTGCTAACTAGCTATGCAAAGGTGACCTTCCGTGGCCAACTTCTTAGAGGGATTATGAATTTCTAGGCCAAGGAAGTTTGAGGCAATAACAAGTCTATGATGCCCTTAGATGTTTTGGATCGCACGCACGCTGCACTGATGTATTCAACGAGTCTATAGCCTTGGCCGATAGGCTTGGGTAATCTTTGAAATTTCATCGTCATGGGGATAGATCATTGCAATTGTTGGTCTTCAACGAGGAATTCCTAATAAGCGCGAGTCATCAACTCATGTTGACTATGTCCCTGCCCTTTGTACATAATGCATGTTGCTCCTATCGGAGCCTTTGGGGCCATTATCTTCGCTAAGGCCATCCAAGACAACTTGAGCTAGCCCCCAAACACATTGGGCTCTTGACGACTATGAGCCTTTGCCCTCAAATTCACATCATTGATAGATGTTACCCATACATGAAGGGCAACAATGTCGACAAACCAAAATAATTCGAAAAAACTGCAGTCCCTGGCTCGATTCTCGTCCTATGAAACGGCCCTCCGGATTTAATATCTCTACATCAGGGGCTTCTCGAGCTCGGTTGGTACTCCAGCCCGGGTTCTTCGGACCTATAGAAGGCACCCTTATCGATCTCGACCCCCGAATCACCGGAACCTCTAGGGCCATTCGCCTCACCAAAACCATCCAAGGTAACTTGAGCTAGCCCCCGAACACGTCGAGCTCCTAGTGACTGTGAGCTTTTACCCTCAAATTCACACCACTGATAGTTGTTACCCATAGATGAAGGACAGTAATGCCAAAAAAACAAAATGATTCGAAAAAACTACAGTCCTTGGCTCAATTCCCGGCCTATGAAATGGCCCTCCAGCTTCAGTATCTCTGCACTGAGGTCTTTTCAAGCCCGGCCCGCACTCCAATTTGGGTTCCCTGGACCTATAGAAGGCAGCCATATATATCCCGTCCCTCGATGCACTAGAGCCTTTGTGGCCATTCACTTCGCCAAGGCCATCCATCTAACTTGAGCTAGCCCCTGAGCACGTCGGGCTCCTGGAGACTATGAGCTTTTGCCCTCAAATTCGTACCATTGATATATGTTACCCATACATGAAGGGCAATAATTCTGAAAAACCAAAATGATTCGAAAAAATTACAGTCCCTTGCTCGGTTCCCAGTTTATGAAATGGCCCTTCGTCTTCAATATCTCCGCACCGGGGGCTTTTCAAGCTCGGCCAACACTGCAATCCAAGTTCCTCAGACCTATAGAAGGTACCCATGTCAATCTTGGCCCCCGATTTGTAGGAGCCTCTGGGGTCATTTGCTTTGCCAAGGCCATCCAAGCTAACTTGAGCTAGCACCCAAACACGTCGGGCTCCCGGCAACTATAAGCTTTTGCCCTCAAATTCACTCCATTAATAGATGTTACCCATACATGAAAGGTAGTATTGTCAAAAAACCAAAACAATTTAAAGAAACTGCAGTCCTCTACTCAGTTCTCGGCTTATGAAATGGCCCTCTAGCTTCAATATCCCTCACCGAGGGCTTTTCCAACCAGGCCAACATTTTGGCCCAGGTTCCTGGACCGATAGAAGAAACTCATATCGATCCCGGCCCTTGATTTGCCCGAGTCCCAGGGGCCATTCGCTTTGCCAAGGCCATCAAAGGTAACTTAAACCCGCCCCCGAATATGTTGGGCTCCCGGTGACTGTGAGCTTTTGCCCTCAAATTCGCACTGTTAATAGATGTTACCCATACATGAAGGGCAGTAATGCCGAAAAATTAAAACAATTGAAAAAAATTGCAGTCCCAGGCCTATAAAATCACCCTTTGACTTCAATATGTCTGCATCGGGGACTTTTCGAGCTCGGCCTGCACTCCGGCCCAGGTTCCCTAGACCTATAGAAGGCACCCATATCAATCCTAGCTCTCGATTCACCAAAGCCTCCGGGGCCATTCGCTTTGCCATGGCCATCCAAGCTAACTTGAGCTAGCCCCCGAACACGTCGGGCTCTCGGTGACTAAGAGCTTTTTCCCTCAAATTTGCACCATTGATAGATGTTACCCATACATGAAGGGTAATAATGTCAAAAAATGAAAACTATTCAAAAAGACTACAGTCCACGGCTTGGTTCCCGACCTATGAAATGACCCTCCAACTTTAATATCTCTGCACCGTGGGCTTTTTGTGTTCGGTTGGCACTCTGGCTCAGGTTCCCCAGACCCATAGAAGGCACCCACATCAATCCTGGCCTCCAGGGCCATTCACCTAACCAAGGCCATCAAAGCTAACTTGAGCTAGCCCCCAAACATGTTGGGCTCTCGGCGAATGTGAGCTTTTGCCCTTAAATTCGTACCATTAATAGATATTGTCCACACATGAAGGGAAATATTGCTAAAAAACCAAAATGATTCCAAAAGCTTGTAGTCCCCGGCATGGTTTGCGGCCTATGAAACAACGCTCTCGCTTCAATATCTCTGTACCGGGGGCTTATCGAGCCCAGCTCGCACTTCGGCCTAGGATCCCCAGACCTATAGAAGGCACACATACACATCTCGGCCCCCGATTCGCTTGACCCTCCAGACTACTTGAGCTAGCCCCCGTACACCTCAGGCTCTCAGCGACTGTGAGCTTTTGCCCTTAAATTCGCTCCATTGATAGATGTTACCCATACATGAAGGGTAGTAATGCCCAAAAAACAAAACGAATAAATAAAACTGTAGTCCCCGTCTCGGATCCAGGCCTATGAAACGACCCTCCCGCTTCAATATTCCTCACTGTGGGCTTTCTGAGCCCGGCCGGCACTCCAGCCTGGGCTCCCCGGACCTATAGAAGGTACTCATATTGATCTTGGCCCCTGATTCGCCGGAGCCTCTAGGGCCATTCGCTTCACTAAGGCCATTCAAGCTAACTTGAGTTAGCCCCCCAAACACGTTGAGCTCTTGACGACTATGAGCTTTTGCCCTCAAATTTACACCATTGATAGATGTTACCCATACATGAAGGGTAGTAATGCTAAAAGAGCAAAATGATTTGAAACAACTGTAGTCCCCGGCTTCATTTTAGGCTTATGAAACGGCCCTTCGGCTTTAATATCTCCACACTGGGGGCTTTTCGAGCCTAGTCGGCATTCTAGCTTGGTTTCCCCAGACCTATAGAAGGCACCAGTATCGATCCCAGCCCCCGATTCACCGGGGACCTCTGGGGCCATTCGCTTTGCGAAGGCCATCCAAGCCTAACATGAGCTAGCCCCCGAACACATCGGTCTATCGGCGACTGTGAGATTTTGCCCTCAAATTCGCACAATTGATAGATGTTACCCATACATGAAGGGTAGTAATGCCGAAAAAGCAAAACCACCCTAAACAACTGCAGTCCCTGGCTTCGTTCTAGGCCTATAAAACGGCCCTCCGGCTTCAATATCTCCGCACTGAGGGCTTTTTGAGCCCGATCGGCATTCTATCCTGGTTTCCCCACACCTATAGAAGTCACCCATATTGATCTCGACCCCCGATTCACCGGGGACCTCTAGGGCCATTCGCTTCGCGAAGGCCATCCCAGCCTAACATGAGTTAGCCCCCGAACACATTGGCTACAGGCGACTGTGAGCTTTTGCCCTCAAATTCGTATCATTGATAGATGCTACCCATACATGAAGGGCATTTATGCCAAAAAACCAAATCGATTCAAAAAAACTGCAGTCCCCGACTTATGAAACGGCCCTCCAGCTTTAATATCTCCGCATCGGGGGCTTTTCGAGCTCGATCGGCATTCCGTCCTACATTCCCAAACCGATAGAAGGCACCCACATCAATCCCAGATCCTAGTTTGCCGGAGTTTTCGGGGCCATTCGCTTCGCCAAGGCCATCCAAGCTAACTTGAGCTAGCCCTTGAACACATCGGGCTCCCAGTAACGGTGAGCTTTTGCCCTTAAATTCGTACCATTTATCGATGTTACCCATACATGAAGGGCAGTAATGCCAAAAAACCAAAATAATTCAAAAAAACTGTTGTCCACAGCTCAGTTCTTGGCCTATGAAACTGCCCACCGGCTTCAATATCTCCGCATCGGGGGCTTTCCAAGCTCAGCCGACACTCTGACCCTAGTTCTCCGGATCAATAGAAGGCACCCATATTCTGCCTAGCTCCTGATTCGTCGGAGCCTCCGGTGTAACACCCCGATTCTAGAAGAAATTTTGTAAAAGGACTTATGTAATTTTTTATTCTTTACTTCTTGGAAAATTAGATTCAAAACTTGTTTTTTCATTGGTAATCAACATTAGAAATAATTATTAATATATAATTTGGAAATATAAATTGTACTTAATTGTTAAATAAGAGTTTAAATGCAATGATTAGTGAATTATTTGTCAATATTTAGCAATTTAGTTTTAGAGAAATGGAGTAATAAAATATTAGTGGTGTTATTAGAGCAAATATACATAAATATATGAAAAGAGACAAAATAATAATAATAATAGTAAAATAATTTTATTGAAATTAAAATTTAATTAAAAAGGAAAAGAGAGAAGAAAAGAAATAAAGGAAAGAAGAAAAAGAAAAAAATCTTTCACCTGCGTTTTCTCTCTCCCGAATCCACACTGCGCGACAGCCTCCTCTTACTTTCTCCTTCACGTTTTCGGCCAACCGGCCATGGAATCCAATGATCGAGCACCAAAAATTCAAGTACTCGATGAGAGGATGAAGATGATGGCTTTGGTTTGTGTAACCGGTGCCTAAACTGATGGAGATCGTGACTGGAATGCAGTGTTGTGCGAAGGAGAAATACGACAATTTCATACCGTTTTTCGCAGTTTCAGGCCATGAAATGAACGCCGCCCGACTCTAGTCTTTCTTGCAATTATTTTCAATCTTGTAGTGCCGGCGTCTGAGTTGATATGGCGAAACCACCATTACCGGTGGAGCTAGAGACTATCAAGCCGTTTCCAGTGAACTGAGGCAGTGTCTCCACAAATTGAAGCTGAATTTGAGATCCTTGTAGAATTTCGAGTCCATTGGTGTAAAGATCGCAAAATTTTGGGTTGAGTGAAATTCCAGCCATCGTGGACGGCGGCGCCGATGACGATCCGGCCATCGTGAATGGCAGAGCTCTGGCGAGACACCAAACTGGCAAAAACACTAGTTTCTCGTGCCGAACCCGAATCCAAACTCAGAATCGCAAATTGGTATTTTTAAAGTTAATTTGCCAATTTTAATTTGAAATTCGATTGGAAATTATTGAGTAATTTCTATTAAATTGGCTTAATTGAATTCAATTATATGAAAGTTAATTTTGAAATGCAACTCCAAATTATTAGTAAAATAAGCCAATTTATGAAAGATTAGTGATTAATTGTGAAAGGAATTATAAATGTTATAAATTTGAAATTAAGACAACTTAATTATAAATAATATTGATAAGTTGTGAAATTTTTTAGAATGACAGTTGGGAAATAACTGTGAATAGCTGGATTGATGGGCTGTGTTATTATTGTGAAATGTAATGGTTAGGTAGAACAAATAGTAAATAAGTGCTTTCAAATGAATAGAAAAAGAAAAGAAAGAATCAAACTATTAAATAATACTTCATATTATTATCTAAGGAAATAAATTGATGAAAGAATAAATAAATTAAGTAATGATAAAAATTGAATTTGTAATTGATTGAATTTAATAACTATTTAAAAATAGAATTTTCAAATGATTATTAGAGTATAAGCAATGTAAATGAATTCAATGATTTGATTTCAAAACTTTATTATATTAGTTGGTAAAATAATTAAAGAATGATTTTATAAATAAATCAAGTTAGCCAAATAAATTAGAAAGCTTAAGTTATTAAGGGATTTTGATAAATGAATCTAAACAAAGCTAATAGTTCCTTTCAAGTATTAATGTAAATAAGTGAAATTAGATAAGTTCTCAAGAAATATAAAATGGATATAATAAATAAATTCATTATAGATTTGAATTAATTGATTGGATTAAGATTATAAGTCTATGAGATGAAATTAAATGAGAGAAATGCAAATGTAAACTAAAAAGAAAATAAGTATAACAAGAATTTATATCTCTGAAACACCCAAAAAAAAAAATTTAATTTCCATTTAAATTATAATTCTAAAATTTTGGCCAATAAATTTGAGCCACATAAAAATTAATCGGACCAATAAATCTGTTCGATTTTGTCGAAAATCGATCGAGAACCAAGTAAATTTGTTGAACCGGACCAAACCGGTTCGGGTTAAACCAGCATGGTCCAATAAAATCTAGAAAATTCATTTTGTTTTTCCTTTTTCTTTTTTTTTACTTTTTCCTTTCCTTTTCTTTCTTTTCTTACTCTCCTTTCCCTTCCCTTCTTCTTCTCCACGACACTCCCTCTCTCCTCCCTCTTTCTCTCTTTTTCCACCGTTTCTCTCTCTCTCTCTCTGCGTCGACAGCCACACCACCGCCAGCAGCTCCACCTCGCGTCGCGCTATCTCCTCCATCTCCCTCTTTCGTGTGCAACAGTGACAAACTAGCAGAGCTCTAGTTCTTCAGGAGCTGCACCTCTTGCCAGCCACCAGCCCAACACCGCCACCTATCTCCGCCACTAGCAGCTGGTTCTTCATCCAGCAGCCCTTGGCTTGGTTGTCTCCAATATTTGTGAATTTTTGGGACATTATTGAGTGATAAAGGGTATAAAAATTGTAACACTCACCGCCTGATCCCGAAGAACCAGACTGCGGATGCCACATTCGATGCCGGAGCACTGCCTTATCTCACTTACTAACTCTAGATCACATATTAGAAGTGGTTAGATTTTCATAAGGAGGTAAGTAATTAAAAATTTAAAAATAAGTTTAAGTAAATACCTACGAAAATTTCGCAAGAGTTTTCCTTAAAAATATAACTTGCCACACAAAGAAAATATACACACTTCCAATATAACTTCTCCAAACCCCAAAACTCTAATTCAACTCAAATCATTGGCAAACACTTCTCAATAATCATCCATTACATTTAGATTCCATCGTTAATATTATAACCCATTCATTTCAGATGTAATTATTGATATTCATACACCAAAATATAATCAAAAGTCATTACTTAATTAACCACAATTTCTTAATTAATAATAAACCTAACTTAATTTACAATCTTCACCATTTACAATTTTTATGTACATGCCAAAATCACTATACAAGATATATCCTACCCAAAATGCTATATCTACTATGATGCTCTCCTTTGGTCCTGAAAGCTATCCTCCGCTCCTAACCTGTGCGTGATAAAAATCAACGCGCTGAGTGAAAGACTCAGTGGTGCTAAATAATCAACAATTCGAAATAGAAAACATAACCCAAAAGCAAGTCTCGAAAATGCTTTAAATTACTCAAATATAAATAAATCAAATATCGAAATCACATCAATTAAATTTGAACACCGTGAAAACCATAATATAAAAAGAAAAAGATTATAAACACATGAGTCTTCATTCTTTATAATTTAATAAAATTCCATTCTCAACTAAGGCTTGTACTAAACAGAAAGAACATAAGCAGATTCGATCGTGGCCTATGGAAGCACCTCCCCCATCACATAATTATGGCCTGTGGAAGCGCCACCCCCCCTCCCCCCATCATATAATCGTAACTTGTGAAAGCACCACCGTGGCCTATGAAAGCGCCACCCCCATCTCATAATAAACGTGTCCGCTTATTTATAAGGGCTGATAACCCTAGCATATGATCATAGCTCCACATAATAAAATGGGCTGATAACCCAAGCATGCTCACATATCGCAAAACATCTCATCATAGTACATGTCAATCATGTATAGTAGAGCCTAAAATAAATGCATTCTTTCACCATAAACCTTAATTCTCATTCACCCATCCTTATTTAAAACACTATAAAATTTACATTTGTAATTTCAAAATTCCATTATTCACAAATTAAAACATCAATCAAAATCAATTCATGTTTCAAATAAAAACCTTTCTTTCATAATGCCTTCATTAAAGATACTAAATATCAACTTAAAATCACTCTTTTAAAACATTAAATCCATTTCTTTGAGCACTTAGCCACAAAACTCAATTTTCCAATTCAAAGCCTTCTTTAAGTCATGAAAAATACTTAAACATTGGAATTCAAATTCAAGATTTAAACCATCACCAAATTACTTATTAATGAGCTCATTTAAATAAAAAACAAGCTTGAAAATCAAAGAAAATCAAGATGTCCTTCATCTTAACATAATTCGGCCATTCCTCAAAATCAAAGGGGAAATAGGTTTCTTTCTAAATTCATTTCATAAATCATAAGAAAACACAATTCAAAACCCATTCAAGCTCAAATTTAGCATAAAAATCAAAGGGCACAAGGTGCCTTTCACCTAGAGTGGTTTAGCCACTCCTAGTTGGAGGGAAAGGGATGATTCCCTTCCCGTCCAAGCATTCTACCACGCTTAAAACTCATGGAAAAACTCATTAAATCAACTAAAATATCATTCCCAACACAATTCACACACATTCACAAAATTTTTCAAAAACCTAGAAATGGAAAACTTAAGAAATTGAAAAGAGAAATGAGATAGTAGAGCACTAACCTCTTGAATGAGCTTGAATAAGCTTAGAGAACACTAATCCTTAGCCTTCTCTTTGCCTTTGGTGGAGGGTTCACCAATCTCTTCAAAGTAGGAAAAGTGCTCATTAAAATAAAAAATTAACACTAGAAAAGAAAAGAGCATGGCTTAATGCATGAATTCCATGACTAATCCTAGAATTATACTTAATAAATCACAAAAGCCAAAAGTTATAACTTACCTCCTTTAATGGAAACTCCAAAACCAAAGCTTAGGAACTCCAATTTCTAGCTTCTACTACTTATTTCTTAAGAGTTGATTACTTTTTTATGATTTAATTAGGTGGTTTAATGGAGATTGCGGTAGAAAAATGAAAGAAATGAAGGAAGAAGAAGAGAAGAAGAATGGCGTGGAGCATGCTCCAAAAATATTAAATAACACATTAGGCACTCATAGTAATTTTTTCACACTGAAATAATATCAAGTCCCGGACCGATGGTACTATTTACAGACCGGTAAATTACTATTACGGCAACGAAAAATTAGACTGTTATAAAAATATCCCTACAAATTTTTAATTAATTTCTTGAATTTTAATTTTTGTGAAGAAATTGGTTGATTGTTAGGCTTGATTTATTGATTGTGATATTGAGTAGTGTTGTAGCGGACTGTTTTTCAGTATCATTAATAGTGATTTATCGGTCTGTGAATAGTACCATCGGCCCAGGACTTGATATTATTTCGGTCTAGAAAAATTACTATGAGTGTCTAATATTTTTGGAGCATGTTTGCATGATTTAGGTGGTAGAAAATATTTCATGAATATTTTTGGAGATTTGCGGCAACTAATGAATATTATTTCTAGTGTAATATATTAAGGAATAAATGAGTAATTATTTTTGTGGAGTTAATTTAATTAATTTGTGGAGTTAAATAATAATTTTAAGTGAATTATTTGAGAAATATTTAGAGCCATTGGATGAAATTACTTAGGACTTGATCATGGCCCTTCATTTAGCATAAAATTTGGAAGCAAAGTTAGACTTTGCTGCTTAAGTTATCAACACATTCTCTCTTCTCTCTTCTTCTTCTCCACGCCATTTTCATCTCCTTCTTCCTCCTCCATTTCTTTCATTTTTTCTACCACAATTCACCACTAAACAACCCAAATAAACCAAAGAATTGTGATTAATCCTTAAGAACTAAGTAGTAGGAGTTAAAATTTGGAGTTCCTAAGCTAGAGAATTGAAGTTGCCATTGAAGAGGTAAGTTGTGATTTTTGGATTTTGTGATTTTCTAAGTAGAATTCTAGGATTAGACATGAAATTAATGCATTAAGTCATGCTCCTTTCTTTTCCAATGTTAATTTTTTATTTTGATGTTATTTTCTCCCACTTGAAGAGGTTGGTGATCCCTCTCTCAAAGGAAAGGAAAAGGCTTAAGAGAAGAGCTTTATAAGCTCCTTC
>CANUEX010015611.1:0-12400 GCA_948099535.1 Jatropha multifida
TTTATTTTAATTAAATGATTTTGGTTCGATTTGAATTGATTTGGTTGAACCCCATGATTTATCCTATTTTCATTTGATTTAAGGGTTTTTCAACTGAATTAGACTATTTAAATTCGGTTTTCGATTCGGTTCGCGGCAAAAAAAATATTATTTTTCGCCAATTCTCATTGGTGAAAATTTACAATTAAATTTTAAATAAAAATTCTTTTAAAAATAAATTAATGGGTTATTTTAATCTCGTTGAATACTTTTAATTTTGATTTGTAAGTGTAGATCTTGAATCGATGGAGGTTGATAATTCGTCATGTTTCTCCATTGATGCTATTGACACATAGCGACAAAAACTCATCTATATTCGTCATATGTTGCAAATTATTGGAAAGTCAATTTAGTTATAGAAGATCTAGAAAAATTATTACTTTGATGTTTAAATTAATTAACGAACTAGTTACTGCTATGAAGATTTGCATTTTTTTCGTCAATATCAACTCTAGACGAAAAGATATAATATTATATTTTTTTAATTTAAATTTTATTATTCAAAAGATATATATTCCATTGTTTATCAATGAATTCTATTATCCAGTAAAGTTTTAGATCTAGTCTATACGCTTATTTGTAATTTTTAATATTATTATTAATGAATTGCATTTTTAAAAAAAATTTTTTTTTAAAAAATATATTGGACTAAAGCCTACTAATCTAGGACTATATAGTAATTAGCCTTTACTATTTAGTTAATTTCTTTTATTACTTAAAGAATAGTTTTTTAGGAGATTAAACTGAAATTATCCCCAATTTGATTTTGTTTTCAAAACCACACAATCTTTCCAACCCACATTTAATAAATAAAAAATACACTTTAGGAGACAACAATTACGAGTATACATAAATACATACATACATACATGTATGTATATACACACCCAAAACACAACACAACACAACTACTACCGTAGTACCGTTTCATTCTTTATTTTTTCACAGATAGAGACCCATTTTCTTTCACTTCAGCTTCTGGTCTGTTTCTCCCGCCATGGACGACTCTGGCAATACCACTATCGCTAGCATCAACCGGAATAGTAATAAGATCGGCGGCAGCGGTGGTGTTGTCATTGGTGGACCGGTGGAGACAGCCAGGGCAGAGAAAGCTGTGTGGTTAATGAAATGCCCTGCTTTGGTTTCTCGCTCTTTGAAGAACCCAACTCTTGATGATCCTTCTCGCCCAGTCGCTAAAGTAGTCCTCTCCATCGACCCTCTTAATTCCGGAGATGATAACTCCTCTCGTCAGGTGTCGAATCTCATACATTGTCTCTTTTTATGTCTCTGTTTGTTTATACGTATTGAAAGTTTATTTATTATAATCTTTGTACCTGCATGTCTTGTTTCTTGGTTTGACGGATTCACAAAATTTGTTTTCTAGGGTTTTTGGTTCTTTCCATTTTCTAATGATTTTTCGCATTTTCCTTTTATTTATATTATGTGATGATTTGTTAGGATTTTCATTTTCATGTTCATGCAGTGTTGTACTGATTTTTTTTTGTTTGGTATTGTTTTTCTGCATGCATGTTCTTGAATTTTTATGTTGAAATTATGAATTTGCATTATTTTTACATGTCATTTTGCTGTTATATATCTTTTTGTTATTCGATGAATGTCAACTTTTAATTTCATGTATTTGTTTTTATCTTATCTGAGGCAAGTTATTGGTTTCACAAATATTGAAATGAAAATGAAATATGGTTCTGCTATTGCATGAGCTTTTTAATTTTTCATCTTTTGTACTGTGTTCCCTTTCTGTCTTGATATCAAGGGGGGAGGGCTGGGGGAGATGAATCCAGAGTAAAAGAGGCAAAATCTTTGTAGTGTTGGATTTTTTGGAGTGGGGAAATTCAGTGCTTGAGGGCGTTCCAAAAGAAATAGTTCTATTACTATTGCTATGTTCACGAAACTGAATACATTTTGGGTGTCATTTTTGTGAATTTTATAACAAGTGATATTGATTTTTGTTCCTCTTTAACTAAAAGATATGCAAGGAAACTTATACACAAGTTAAATTGACTTTGTTTTCATTTTGTAATTCTTCTTTAAATTAAGATGGTGATGGAATTTAGTTAAATTCATTGTCATTTAAGTTTATTTTTGGCACTGTTGGATGAAACATAAAAGTTTTGTCAGATTGATGAGGAAGTAGAGCTTCTTTAATCCCCCTACCTTCAACTCCCGGCACGTTTTTTTGATGGAACGATGTTATAAACAAATTTCAGAGGCACACTGTGTTTGTTGTTTTGCAATTTCCATCCTTTTGTTCTCCTCTATCTTATAAGTCACATGACTGTTCAGTTCACCATGGAATTAGCTGACAATGAATCTGGAAATGCACCCAAGTCTTACTCCATGGATATGTCTGAAGACTTTATCCCGATGTCTGTGTTTTCTGAGTCATCTCAAGGTAAGCATGCACCTCTTTGAGATGATCTGCTTGAAATTCATTTTTTCATGAATAGAGCGACTCAATCATTGTGAATTTTTCACTTTACTCTGACAAATAGCTTTTATCTACATGCTCTTCTTCTTCTCCAGCACCATTTTGCCCCTCATTTTTGCCTAATATAAATTTTGCATGTTTTCAAACTTCATTTGCTGGTTAAAATCTGGCCCTGTCATGTTAATTTTTCATTTATATGAAAGGAAGGCGTTCAAATTGGGTAGGCATGTTAGCATGATCAAATCCAATGAAAAAGAAGGCCTTTAATGTTTTTTATTTTTCGAAGAACAGAACATTAGGATGAATTTTTCTGTATGACACAGTCAGCTAGAACTTAGATACAAATATACATTACAAGCTGATGTGAAAGTGGTATGGTCTCTTGCTTCTTCACAAGGGTGATCATCAAGAATCTGTGGCTTGAGCTTGTGTTAAACTTACAAAAGAAGTGGAAGTAGTTCATGGAAATTTGTTTTCAATCCTTCTGGATTTATTATTTTCCTAACATGAGAACTCACTGTTTTTCTTCTTTGTTCTCATTATGCCATGAAGAGTCCACAAGTCCTGTGCCCTCTCTCTCTCTCTTTTTTTTTTTAATGTTTTGTATGGGCTCCCTCTTTGACCTCTATTTTCTGTGCTTCGACGCACACAGGAATCATAAACATTTAAATACAGAATATTTTATCGGCTCAATCGGGTTGCTTTAATGACATTTGGAATTTGGCACTAAAGTAGTAAATACCTTTGTCTAACAGGAAAGGTTTCTGTGGAGGGAAAAATATTATTTAAATTTGACATGAGGCCCCATACTGAAAACCTTGAGAACTATGCAAAAATTTGTCGTGAAAGGACTAAGAAGTATATGACCAAGGGCAGACAAATACAGGTAGTCTTTTCACAAACTCCCAAGTGTCTTATATCTTCTGTAGATTATCTAATCTCTTTAATTGTTGTCTGATTCTTATTTCAGGTCATCGACAATGACACTGGGAGTCATATGAGGCCCATGCCATTATTTATTGCCTCTACACCCAATGTACTTATGACTAACTTCTTTTTGCATGTAATTTATGTAGAAATTGCACTTTGCTTTTTGTGGAGGCACTTCTCTTTTTGCCAGTTTATGATAAGATCAGATCATATCTACCACATTGACTATCAAAAATTACTATGAGAAGAGCTGATATTTTTGCAATAGGAGAAGAAGAAACCACCTGCCAAAGCAACAGATACGAAAAGGACAAGGAGAGACCGTGGAGAGATGGAAGACATCATGTTTAAGCTCTTTGAAAGGCAATCAAATTGGACATTAAGACAACTCATCCAAGAGACTGACCAACCTGAAGTATGTACTTTTAACCAATTGGTCTCTGCATAATGTTTTCTTTACTTATTCTGTTTGTTGAACCTAGTAATCTATGCCTGATTGCGTTTATACCGAATCTTGTTGTGTGTAATTTTCTTTTTTTCTTTTTACAAGAACATGGTTATCTCTATAGAGGATATTCCACTTACAGGAAGTAAGTACCATGCAGTGGAATTATCTTGGATGTACACCTCCTAATCTAACTCTTGTTTTATGCCTTCAAGCCTTGCCTAAATATTTAGGCTTGACAACTTCATATCTGATTTTATCATTAAGCTGTGGTAGTTCACATTTTACTTAAGTCCCAACCCACTGATCTGAATGCTCGAAATTTTTAGTTCTTCTGCCTTTGTAATTCCCTGACGTTGATGTATTTATTACTAAAGATTGTCATATTATTCATATACTGTCCTTTGTTCCCTTCCACTTGTTTGTCTTGCTGCGATTATTCTATCTAACTTCCCAACATTATATAATCAGGCCGTGCAGTTCTACTTAGCTACATGACAAAATTACTGTGTCATCTTAGTTCCAGAAGTACCTTCCATTCATCCATTTTTTATTATTAAATGAACCATTTTTTCAACCATGCCATCTTGTATTTTTGTATTCTGTTTCAGTGATGCATTCAGTAAGAGGCTAATATGAATCCAGTTGATTCCATTACCCTGTTTAATCATTAATAAATTTCTAGCTCCATGGTTGATCAATGCAGAGATGGCCTCTCCATATTAGAATTTCTTGAGTTTTCTTTGCTACCACAGTTCAAGACATGTGGGTTTGGGTACCATTGATGGAAGCTTCGCTGGAAAAGTATCTCTCTTTGTTTTTGTATTCAATATGTTACCTTCGTTTTAAAATACCAGGGAATTCTGAGCAGTTTATTAGTATTGTAGCTGTATACTTTTCTGGATGCTGCTATTCTTAGATTAAATTTAATTTCACTTCTACCAGGAAGGTATAATTGGCTTGTTTTATTCCAAGCTGCTAAAATATTTGGAAGATATTTGCAGTCTGTATCCATACTTTTTTGGCAGTCTGTGAAAGGAAATTGTTAATCTTCTAATATAATTGGTTATTTTCATATTCTGTATGAGTTATCACATTATGAATGATATTACTTGGCATCTTTTAACATCCTTTTCTTGATTTCTTCACTTCTGAGGAATGCTATAAACTCTCTCTCTCTTTTCTTTTTCTTTCTCCTTGTGTTTGTTGGGTTTTTTTTTTCCTTTTTTGCTTTTTCCTTGTTGAATTGATTGCTTAGCATTCTTGTCGTTTTCATTTTCTATTGATCTTTTCTCTTTACAGCAATTTCTCAAGGATATCCTTAAAGAACTTTGTGTCTACAACAATAAGGGTACTAATCAAGGATCATACGAACTGAAGCCAGAATACAAGAGAACAGCCGAGTAAACAGGTACTAAATGAGTTTTAGCGCACTCATCAATGATTACAGGAAGTAAACCTTTAGTCGTAATTGTCAATGCTTTACTTTTTTTTCTATTGCATATTAAACTTTAAGTTTACGTTAACTGGGATCATCTAAATGGATGTTTTCTTGCATTGATCTAGAACACTTTTCTGCAGCTTATTTTGTCATATATGCATGAATTTTTTTCCGTATCAGAGATGAAATAAGATGATCATAGGATACAAGATTGAACATGCAAATGTTCTTTTACATCACAGATTATAAAGTTTTCTTTTTCCTTTTGGCATTGTAGAGGAGTTGAATGTGGGTCTTCTATTTTTTTTTTCTCGGAAAAAAATAAATCATTATTTGTACAAGGTCAATAAAGTCCAAACATAATTAAATGCGAATGTATAGCAATTGATAGGAAAAAAGCTTCAAAAGAAATTTAATGGAATTAGCTGCTAATTGAGACTTTTATGATTAAAATTCTTACTAAACATCTCTTGGCTTAGCTTCCATATTGGCCGCAAACTAGCTTTCAACTACGTAAAATAAGTGGAATCAAATGCTTCTTAAATAGATAATGAATTTCTCAATTAATGTTGATGTGCATGAGTTTATACTGTCAATTTTTAGATAATAAATATAAAATGTGATATATAAATCCATTTATATATATTAATATATTAATATTAAAAGAATTGATGAAGATTATAAGATTTGTTTAAATTATGATATATTTTGAGTTTTATTTCATGTACATCAGCCTAATGCTTTAGCAACAAACAAATATTAATTGCTTGTCAATATAAATCCATTCTTCTATTCAGGGAAAAAAAAATTTAGTGTTTTTTTTTTAGAAAAAGCATAAATAGGGACTTGAATTGGGGCTTCCTCAGGCCGTGCTGATGCTATCATGACTGCAATGCCATAATCTTGTATGAAAGGGGCAGGATCTTCCACCATTATTTTGAGGGTTGGTGTGTTCTATGAGGTGTCTTATTGTTAACACGTGACCGGTGGTTTGAGCCGACGGAAATAACGATTTAACACACTTAGTAGTTCTTTTTTTTGTTAAAAAAAACGTATGGGAATAGGATAAAATGTCAGTAATAAAGCTTTGCAGTCATGAACAATACTGTCAAAGCCTAACTGATTCGGTCTACTTCAATTCGATTAAATGGTTCGATTTTCTTAAAAATATTAAAAACTGAAACCAAATAACCAAATTAAGATTCGATTAAACGGTTCGGTTTTCTTAAAATATTAAAAACTGAAACCAAATAACCAAACTAAGAACCCAAAATAGTTCAAATTGGTTTGGTTTCAAATTTCTAAAGTTTGCCAAACCACACACTAGGAGGAATGCTCAAGATTAATATTTTATCTCTAACATTAAAACTCTCCTGCAATCATCCATGTTCCAACTACAACCACTATTTATTAAAAGAGTGTTCATTGTAGAAAAAAACACAACTTTCAGGTTTGCTTGTCCTAACCTAACATATAGAACAGTCGGTTCAGGCAACCAAGAATTTTCCCAGATATTGAGGAGCATATTATTATTAATAAAAAATATATTTTACGTTTAAAATTTTATATTATAATTAATTAAATAATTTCCAACTTTCAAATTAGTAAGCGACGCAACTTAATCTAAAAATATTAACAAAATTTAAAACAATTAAATAATATTGTTAAATTCTATTTCTAATAAAATTTAAAATGTTTTTTTTTCATAAAATAATTTTAATTTTAATACTAAGCAGAATCCAAATTATGAATGCAATTAGTCAATAAAAATAATGAGAGTAATTCCAAAAGATGTATGATCAAATGGAAAAAAAAAAAGAAAGAAAAAGATTTGGTCAACTGATAGGAAAAATGGCAAGAAACACCCTCATGTGAATAGAATAATAACAATTTAATGCACGCAATTATCATGGCTGACCTAACCAAAACGCAGACCAATTGTCCGATTCCAACTTTTGACTATTACACCGAGTGGCGTGTGCTGAGCACGGCGTCGTTTACTGTCTCTCGACCCTCTTCTTTCTTCATCTTCCAATTCAATAAACAAATATAATCTCCCTCGTTTTCTTCATTGTCACCTAACTATCTCTTTGATTCCTTTCTGTGTCTCCAATTATCTATATAATCTTTTCCTCTCCATTCTCGTTCTTCGCTTTCTGGGTTTCACTGCAATATCAGGTATGTCGTTTTATGCTTCTAGGTTTCTTCTGCAATTCTAATTTTGTTGAATTTCTTGGTTACACCAATTGGCGTGTGCTGAGCACGGCGTCGTTTACTGTCTGTCTACCCTCTTCTTTCTTCATCTTCCAATTCAATAAACAAATATAATCTCCCTCGTTTCCTTCATTGTCACCTAACTCTCTCTTTGATTCCTTTCTCTGTCTCCAATTATCTATAGAATCTTTTCCTCTCCATTCTCGTTCTTCGCCTTCTGGGTTTCACTGCAATATCAGGCATGTCGTTTTATGCTTCTGGGTTTCTTCTGCAATTCTAATTTTGTTGAATTTCTTGTTTTATGATTTTTTTTGCCGTGTTTGGATTTTGTTGTGCATTTGTTGGCTTAATTTTTGTTGCTGTATTAGTTGCTTTGATCACGATCTGTCGCTTATTAATGCTGAATTTTGTTAAATGTGAGCTTTATCGTTTAAGGTGAAAAAAAGATTGGACTTTGTTGATTTAGATTTTTATGACTCGTTGGATCGATTGTCTTAGGGATGTGGTTTTGAAATTGGGTTTTAGAATTCAACTGGTTTTTTTTAGATCCAAGCTTATTGTAATCCTTTCAAATTTTTATGGATTTTGGAAATATTTCTGAATTTATAGTATTATAATATATTTGGTAAAGTTTTAGTATTTGGAAATTTGTAATTATTTTTAGTAATTTTGAGTTCATAGATTGCAGGTTTTCCTTGTTGAACTTGGGAAATTTATGGTTTCTTTATTACGAGTCCTATTTTATCTGGTAGTATCATTTTTGTTTTGTAGGCTGTAGATTTTTCAGTAGAGGAATGTATTTTCAATTTTATTAATAAATTTTAAAGCTAAATTAGTTTTCTTTAGAATTCTGTGATCCAATTTGAGCTCTAGGTTCTGAATTTCACTCCATAAACCCAGAAATCTTCCGTTTGAGCTTAATTAACCCACAACAATCATCATCAAATTCCTTTGTTAATCTCGAAACACTGTTGATACTTATCTTTTACTGAGATTGTTTCCATATTCCTTATCTTTGTTACATTACTTTTGAGAGTTCGTTCAAGCTAAGTTCATGCATGCTTCTAATGTTGTTCACTATCAAGTCACATGGTATTTAATCCATAAAATTTATACTTTTAACTATTATGTTTTGATTTTTTATATGTATCTTGTTTTCTACTGTGACCCCTTGAAGATTAGCTAAAAGAGATTAGCCTTGTTTCTTGCATAGACTTTTCTTAACTTGATCGGCCTAATAACAGGTTGATTTTTACCATAGCGAGAGGTTATAATCTGTGTATGAAATTTTAGTTTCCATTTGGCACTTTGCTTTCGTGTTCCTAATATTATGGACTCTTTTGCAGGTAGACTTTCTTTCCTATAAAGATGGACTTTTTCTTCAGAGGCCTAATTGAGGAACAGGCACCTTCTCAGCATGATATTATTAGGTGTCCTTTTTTAAGAAACATTAATGAGCCTACTAATTTCTCCTTCACCTCATCCGCTCCTTTCCCAATGCCAGTAAGTTATATGTTTTTATTTAGTTTTGCTTTAAGACATCTGATGTTCCTTGTGTGTCGAATTTATCATCATTTTATTCGAGAATTATTGTTGCATGAGCTTAAGTGTTGCCTGTTTTACTTTATGAAAATTTCTAATCCTTTTGAGAACAAAAGGTAGTGATTCTACTAATATCTAGCCTGGTTAAATATGTATCCTTACATGTCGCCTTAATCATTGTATTCCTTAAAAATTGTTAACAGGTTCGAACAGGCAAAGGTCCAATTTTTGAAGATGGTCCGAATTTTGATATGGCATTCAGGCTGTTCCATGGGCATGATGGAGTAGTCCCCCTTTCAGAAAGATCATTCTCAAGTTCTATTAAAGAGTCCCAACCAACCCTTCCTGAGTTCAATCCTTTGGCTGCAAAAGCAGCTACCATCAGTCTTTCATCTTTTGGACCTGGGGGACCCTTCAGCTTTGATTCATTTTCGAAGAAGTGGAAGAATGAAAAGAAAAACTCCAAACCGTCCAAGAAAAAGTCATCCCGACAGGTAAATTAGTGTTAATCTCATAAATAGAGACATGTCAATTATTTCTCTGTGCACATTGAGAATTTTGCATCCTTGAAGGTTCTCAAAATATTAAATGAATCGGAAGGTGTTGAATTTGTGATGTGTTATATTTTGAAATTGTGATAAAAATTTAGATTTCTATATTTTGTCTGAATTGCCCTTTTGACTGTTTTCTATGATTTTTCAGGGAGGACAGTCCAATCATGAGGCATCAAGCAATGAGTGGCTGCAAAATGGAAACTGCCCTATTGCAAAGTCATATCGTGCGGTTAGCAATGTCCTGCCACTTGTTGCAAAAGCTTTCCAACCCCCACCTGGTGTGAAACTCAGATGCCCACCTGCAGTGGTTGCTGCCCGAGCAGCTATAGCGCGGACGGCTTTTGCTAAAAACCTTCGGCCTCAACCCTTACCTGCTAAAGTACTTGCGATTGGGCTGTTGGGCATGGCTGCAAATGTTCCTTTAGGTATATGGAGGGAACACACTGAAAAGTTTTCACTATCGTGGTTCACAGCTGTCCATGCAGCAGTTCCATTCATAGGCATGCTCAGGAAATCTGTGTTGATGCCCAAGTCAGCCATGGCATTTACAATCGCAGCTTCTGTTCTGGGACAGGTTATCGGATCTAGAGCAGAGAGATACCGTCTGAAGGCAGTGGCTGCAAAGAAAATGTCTCTTGCAGAAATATCTGCCGGTGGTTCGAGTCAGCTGAACATTGTTGCTGTTAAAGGCAGAAATTGTGGTAATCTGGTGGAATATCCAGGTGCACTTCAAGTTGCCGAGACGACTTCATCAGCAGCAGATGTATTCTGCTGATTCTTTCTCTTGGCACTGTGTACTATTTATTACAGATTGTAATTCTTGTTTCCAACAAGAAGTGATTGTTAGTTCATTCCTTGTTTTCCATTGTTATTCCCCATGGGGTGTAAGGACCTGATTTTGGCTATTGATGAAATAAAAGTAATTAAAAAATGAGTGAGATTTATTTGAGGCATCTTTGACAAATGTTTGATTTTCTTTTTAAATTTCTGTTACAGTTAATTGAATTTTCAACACCAGAAGGTAATTCCAGTTTCAGTTTTAGTTGAAAATAATGTTTGTGCAGGTCAACTAAAGGCTGCTACTATAAAGTATCAGTTGCATTTATGTTGACTTTTTAAAATGGACTTCTTTTGCTCTAGGCAAAAATGGATGGCTACTTGCCGAGTCCACCTTCCAAATGAACGTGGCTGCCATATCCCATGTGCGACCGTTAATAATTAGCATGTGCATGTATTTTTTATATTCAAACCTTAGCTATATAAAATATTTTTTTCCTTTTTCATTAATATACTTAATAAAAGAAAAAAAATCAAAACAAATTTCTTATTTATTCGAAGACACTGAGTAAAATATAACACATACAACAAAGCAACTCCCATAATTTCAGCAGAAAGAAATCGCCTCTTCTTGAGCCACAGCCCACAGTCCTTGGGCTTACAAGTTCTTTCCCTTTAGTTGGTATCTTAACAAAGAAAGAGAGATGGATCATGTAACGCGATTAAATATTCTAATAAAAAGATAATGGATATCATAAAGGGAATCAATATATATATATATATCAATCATTTTTTTTCTAGAAAGTTAGCTTGTGCCATATCCATTTGGCATTTTAATTTGAGATGTGACATATTCCTTCAATTAGATTTTCACTTAGCATGATTTGATTTGATTATTTAACGTATTAATGTATTTACTTGGTTTGATTTGGTTTAAATTTATTTTAAATTAGTATTTTGATTTGGTTTGTTTTGATTATTCAATATATTAATGTATTGATTTAGTTTGGATTTATTTTGAGTTAATATTTTTTATTTAATTTGATTATTTAAAATAAAAGAAATTTTATTTTAGACTCTATAAATTAATTTTTTATATATATATTCTCTCAATGTTTCTTTTGGTTTAAAACTCTTTTTAAGTCTTCAAAAATTCTTAAACAGTGAAATGCAAGAAATATGTTTAAACCACTATTCAATTATTTATCAATCAACACATTAGAATCAATAACAACCAAAGAAAAGAAACAAATCAACAAGCCATTCACCCCCATATGGTTCAGCCTCTTCAAAAGGAGGAAGAGGGAAATATTTTTCTATTAAATCAAACATGTTACCATGCTTTCATTCAAAAGTTCATTTAAACAATCAAATTCCATCAATTTAATCAAAACATACAAAAATCTCAAAAATCACGTAAGACCTTAAAATTGAAAATTCAAAGAAATGGAAGAGAAAAGAAGGAATACTTGTACTAACCTTACTAATAAGCTTTAATCAGTTTAAAAAACCTTACTCCTAAGCTTTTTCTTTCTCTTTTGAAAATAGTTCACCCACCTTTTTAAAGTAGTAAAACCATAAATCAAAATAAAAAAAATAACAAAAAACGAGATGAAGCATGATTTGACTATAAACTAGCATGTTCTAACACTTAAATATCATATAGAATTTTCAACTAAATCCTTAAAGCTTACTTTCACAACTTATTTATCTTAGAGGAATTCTCCGCATCTTTTCTCCAGAGAATGTCAAGTGTAATTGTTATACTGAAATAACCTATTAATTTATTTTTAAAAGAATTTTTATTTAAAATTTAATTGTAAATTTTCACCAATGAGAATTGACGAAAAAATAATATTGTATGCCGCGAACCGAATCGAAAACTGAATTTAAATAGTCTAACTCAGTCGAAAAAATCCTTAAATCAAATGGAATTAGGCGAAATCATTGGGTTAGACCAAATCGGTTCAAATTAAACTGAAACCATTTAATTAAAATAAATAAATAAT
>CANUEX010015612.1:0-12582 GCA_948099535.1 Jatropha multifida
ATAATTAACACAAAGCTTAATGAGTTAAAATTGTGCGAGGCTACAATAAATGGTAGATATGCATGGTTTTAATAGTCCTTCTAAGCTTGAAAGAGGATTTTGGATAATTTAGGTTAGTTCTCCTTCAGGAATTGACATAACGTTTTAGACCATATCAGGCCGTATGGTCGAAGCAGTCCAATTGAGCTTGAAAGAGGATTTTGGGCATCATAAATTAATTATTCAGAGTCTACACCTAGAATTAATAGAGACCCCATAACTAGACCAACTCTATAATTATTTGTTGAATATCTATCTTTTGATTATCTCTACTTGCTTATTTTATTTAGAATTTATTTATTTTAATTGCATCTTAGTTTAATCCAACTCCTTTTAATTTTGGTCTTCCTAATAATTGTCGAACATAATAAATTAATAGCCTATTCCCCAATCTCTGTGGGACGATAATCTTTTTTATTACTTGTACGACCCGTATACTTGCGGAACACACTCTGAACTAGAGAGAGAGCCGAAGCGCGAACAGTATACACTAAGTATAATTACTTACTTACCATCTTGAGTGATATTGGACTAAGATATATGTGGATTAATGCTACCTTCATCAAGTGGCTTGAACTATCTATCTTATGTATGTTAGAACGAATGTTTTGGTTTTTGTGGTCGTTACTTGAAAATGGAATTAAACTGAATCGACCTAATAGAACTAATGGACTCTTACTTTGGTCTTAGTTGAGTAGTTGCTAGAATATGTTTATTTGATTCTAAAAATAAAGCATGCTTTGAGATCTGATTTGGATTGTGCTATGAACATATGCCAAACACGTGGGTGTTTTCAGGATGAGTGGATGCACTCTACTGATTCTATATCTGAAAGACTTTCTAAGTCCACTGTTAAAGGCTAACTAGCCAGTATTAGTCTGACTGTTATCAAACACCATTCTATTACTTGCTCTGCTTCTGTTTCTTCTAATTCATTATTAGGGCCCAATTAATTGAATTAATGATTAAAATGTTGATAACAATTATAATGAACAAATTATTGCAACACGAGTTACCTATTGACTAATGTATGTGTATATACAACATGCAAATTATTATAATGAAATTAATATGGTTATATAGTATATAAATTATTATAGAAATGTGTACATAACTACTCGTACTATGAGATACTATTATAGCATGCAACATGCATACGTATGGCATGGTTTAGATGTTTAAATTATGTAATGAGCTCTTATGCAGTGCATGTCTTGTATATAAATGATATTGCATGATCACTTGAGAAATAAGTTGCCTTTATGATGTGTATGGTTTCAATAAACCATACATATATACTATGTGATTGCAAATATATATGTTGTTAAGTACCACTGAGTTTTATATGCAGCGCGATATTTTTAACCTGCGTAGGTTGAAGATTTATTTTGCTGTGGATTGCAGATTTATTTTGCTGTGGATTGCGAGTACCTATAGCCAAAGAGAGACTTTTATTTCTAGGTTGAGTGAGTCTTTACTACAAACTCGTGGCATGTGTTAGATTTAAAATAATGAGAGCATTGGTTTAATTGTGTGTGGCTTGTATTTTATCTAAGTACAAATAATTTTATCCTTTAAATTGTTTGAGGATTTTTTATTTGTATCACGTGGACTTGGACTTTTATTTTGACATTTGACTTTTGATATCTTGAAATCTATCGAAGTTGGATTTGAGGATGGTTTCTTTTGAGATTTGTTTTATTGAATTGAAATATTAAACATGTGTAAAGGACTTCTGAGAACTTTACTTTTACTTTGATAATGTTTTATTATTGGTTTGTTCATTTTCTTAATTGGATTTTCAAAGGGAACTTTTGCAATTTTCTATAGGATTTGCCTAAACTTTTTAGAAATGTTTGATGTGTTACCACTACAACTTTCAAATGTTTTAAATTTTCCTCGAATTTTATAACCAAACTGTTTAGGCAGGTTTGGGTTACTATGACTTTCATTGTACATTTTAAAGGAATTGTAAACTGAACATTTAATTACTATATTATGTTTTCATTGATAATAGTTTGGTACTAATAAGCAAGCTGATATGTGCCTCTGGCACAAAGTGTGGTATCTCCTATCTGGTCTTATAGGGTTGAAAGGGGGTGTTACACATGCCATTAAATCTTGACTCGTGCATTGCTTCATTCTATCCAAAAGTCTTAAACCTAACCCGAGTTCTCTTATCTTACCAAAGTCTCAAAACATGACCTTGGCACCTTTGTCTATACAAAACCTCAAACACTGAACTGAGTCACCAAACCCAGTAGTGTATGATTTCAAGAACCTCTACAATAGTTGTATACTAATGCCACTTTCTTGTTTGCTTCTACCAGAGAATAACAACGACGATGGCTTTACATACTTATTTTAGAGCACTAATGGAAGAAATGCTCCGAAAATAAGAAATGCATTTCTAAACAATGTTTACTGAAAAACATATAATGACAGTGCTCCTCCAAACTAGGCTGGGGGATCTAATGACGATCAGACTACTCGAGGGTCAATTCTTGAGATAGGGGCCACTTCTAATGCCACTGCTATCCCAAACCACACAAGGGATGATTCTGCCTCTTCAAAGGTCAAAAAGATGATGGAGAAGATGGACTTCTTTGAAAAATTCCTTAAGAGCATCAAGAATTATAAGGACCTTATTGTAGACTCTCTCCCACTCTTCCTAGAGGCCAGGCTACTTGCCAAATTTGATAGCACTACATGCCCCAAGACTCATCTCAAGATGTATGTAGGTGCCCTCACTCTCCTTGCTGTAAGCAATGAGCTCCTTGCTTAGTTATTCCAGCAGTCTCTCTTTAGCGTCGCTCTCCACTAGTTTGTTGCCTTGGACAATGCCAAGAAGAAAACATGGGATGAGATTTTTAATGATTTAACCAGTAGCACCACTATAACGTGGAGGTTGATATTACTAGAAGGGACTTGGAGAGCACTAAACAAGGGGCCCGATAATTCTTCTCCTCATTCCTTACGAGGTGGAGAGGCAAGGTTGCCCAAAAGCTTAACTGCCCTTCAGAGCAAGAACAGATTGACATCTTAGTTAAGAATTTGCTCCCATTTTACTAGAATCACTTGAGGACCCAGTACTTTCCATACTTCAGGGCTCTTGTAACAGTCCATTTTTTAGAGTCATTTTTCAGTGTCGGTAATAGTGATTTACCAGTCTATGAATAGTACCATCGGTCCGGGACTTGATATTATATTCTATCCGGAAAAATTACTACATGTGTCTAATATTTTATTTAATATTTTTGAAGCATGTTTGCATGATTTAGGTGGGTAGAAAATATTTAATGAATATTTTTGGAGAATTAAGGCATTTAATGAATAATGTTTTAGTGTAATATGTTAAAGAATAATTGAGGAATTATTTTCATGGAGTTATTTTAATTAATTGGTGGAGTTAAATAATAATTAGAGGAGAATTATTTGATGAATACTTAAAGCCATTGGATGAGAATACTTTGACTTGATCATAGCCATTCATTTGGCATAAAATTAAGAAGCCAAATTTGACTTTTTTACTTAAAAGTTACCACTCATCAAGCAACACATTCTCCTTCTTCTTCTTCTTCTCCATGCCATTTTCCTCTCTTCTTTCCTCCATTTTCTCTCATTTCCTTACCTGTAAACTTCACCAAATCACCTAGTTTAAGCTTTGAAATAGCAACTAAACACTAATGGTCCGTTTGGAACAAATGAACGATGGTTGTAGAATTCATTTGTAAATGAATTCCGAGTAGAATTCATTTACAAATGAATTTGTGTTGTTTGGTATACTATAATTTAAAATAAGGAATTCAATTGAATTCCATAAAATTATGTTTAGAATAAATTCTTAAAAAAAAATTCATTTGTCTTTATTTTCTAAAATACCCTTGACATAATAATCTAATAAAAATAAATTATAAACATCAATTTATTATTTATTATATACAATATCATAACTTATTTTTTACTAAGAAATAAATAATAAATTTCATATAGTAATTAATTATATAACTATAATATATGAAATAATTATAACATTCATCATAATAGTTATTTTTAATTTATATAAAATGTCTCTTCAACAAAAACTGTAGTTTCACACTAATACCTATGGAGTCCAAAAAGGAAAAAAAAAACAAAAGAACGGAAAAAAAGGAAATACTTCAATCCATAGTGAGCTAGTTTTGTCAAATAAAGTTTAATGGTTTATTATTATGATCAAGTTTGATAAAATAATTAAGTAAAATAAGTAAAAAAATTAAAAAATTGAATTTGTAGAAGAAGAGGGTAGTTTTGTCAAAAAAATTAGAGTGTTTAGTTTTGTGGAATTCATTTGGAAATTCCACTAATTTTTGTGGAATTTGGTGTAGTTATATTCAATTCCATAGAATTAAATTCCTAGAATTGAAATCTAAATTTTTTTTCATTCCAAATATAAAAATATGGATTTCTATATGAATTCCACAAAATTTTATAGAATTCATTCATTCCAAACGGGCTCTAAGACTCAAGCTTAGAAGTAAGAATTTGAAGCTTTAAGTTAAGGAATTTGAGGCTTTACCAAGAACAAGTAAGTTGTGATTTTTGATTTTAAGGAATTAATTAAGGAATTCATAGTATTTATATGTTAGATTAAGTTTTAAATCATGCTCCATTCTCATCTTAAATCATTTCTTAATTCTAATGGGTATTTTTCCTACTTTGAAAAAGTGGGAGAACCCTCCATCAAAGGAAAGGAAAAAGCTAAAGAGTAGAGCTTTATAAGCTCCTTCAATCTTGTTAATAAGGCTCGTGCACTATTATTTCATTTCCCCTTCCATTTCCTTTAAGTTTCAATTTTTAGGTTTTTGAATGAAATTTTGAGAATTGTATGAATTGTGTTGGGGAATGAGTATTTGAATGTTTTAACTTGATTTTTTATGATTCTTAAGCATGGTAGAATGTCTAAAAGGGAAGGGAAACTCTTCTTTCCCCTTTAACCAAGAGAGGTCGAACCTCCTTAGGAGGAGGAGCCCTTAGTTTTGTTTCATGCCTTTCTTTTCTTTTGTTTTAAATGTGTTCTTGAATGGTTTTCCTTAAGATTAATGAGGTTATTTTGAAAAGAAACATTCTCCCTTTTGATTTGGAAGAGTGGTCGAACTTTGGTTAGGTGAAGGACACTATGCTTTCTTTGATTTTTAAGTTTGATTTTCACTTAAATGAGCTTGTTAATAAGTAAATTAATAATGGTTAAAACCTCTTTCTTGTATTTCAATGTTTAAGGGTTTTGCCAAAAGTTAAATAAGGTTTGAAAGTGAAAAAGTTGAGTTTTAAGACTAAATATTTTTAGGTGATGGTTTTAAAGCTTGGTTTAAGTACTTTTAGCTTGAATTATGGTGTTTTAAAGAAGGAAATTCTTTACCGTTTTGATGACCTAAAGAGGCCGAACCACCCTAAGGTGGTAAGGCATATTTTTGTCATTTAATTATTGATTTTTAAGTGTTGTAAGCTATGTATATATATGTATTAAGAAAGTATGATTTTGGATTGAAACATAAGAAAGCTTTGATGAGTATTTACAAATTGTAAGTTAAGAAATTTTGGAATGTTTTGCTAAGTATTTATGTATAAGAAATAAGCTTATTTGTGAAAGAATGATTTTGATTTGTGCTCTACTATGCATGATTGAAATGTAGTAAGATGAGATTGATTCCGATATGTGAGCATGCTGAGCTTATCAGGCAATTCTGTTATGTGAAAGCTATCATCATATGCTAGGGTTATCAGCCCTTCTGAATAAGCGGACACGCTTATTATTATGTGGTGGCGCTTTCAAAGGACATAATTATGTGATTCAGAATTCGAATCTATTTATATTTCTTTCTGTATATATACGAGCCCTTAAGTAAGAATGAAGTTTTATTCTGCTATAAGAAAATGGAGATATATTTGTATTTATGAACATCTTTATGATTTTCGAAATATTCTAATTAGTACGTCTTTGGTACTATTATATATTTGATATGAGTATTTTAAATTATAATTGAGATTTGCTACTTCGGCGATCCTTGCTATTTTATTGATAATTATTTAGCACCACTGAGTCTTTCACTCAGCGCGTTGATTTTTATCACGCACAGGTTAAGACCACTGGACGCTACTCGAAGACCGGAGGAGTAGCATCAGAGCAGAAATATTATTTTTGGGTATGACATATAGTAACTTGTGATTTTGACATTTATAGAGAATATTGTAAAAAGTATTGAGGTTTGTAAATATTGAAATTGTAATTAATGAGATTGGTGGTTATTTGAGTATTATAATCTTATTATAATTACGGTGTATGAATGTTATTAAATATTTTTTGGAATGAATAGTAAATTAACATGATAAGACTTAAGCGAATTGATGCAACCATTTAGAAGTGCTGCATGATTTTTGAGTTGATTGTATGTTGGAACTGTATTTATTTTCTTCGTGTGGCAAGTTGATTTTTAAGGGAAACTCTTGTGAATTTTTTGTAGGAATTTTCCTTAAACCCTATTTTTTTTTAAAAAAAAAGTTACTTGCCTCCTTATGAAAACTTAGCCACTTCTAATATACGATCTAGAGGTATTAAGTAAGATAAAATGGTGCTCCGGCACCGAATGTGACATTCGTCGTCTGGTCCTCCGGGATTGGGTGGTGGGTATTACAGCTCTCATTGCTACTACTACCAAAATAGAGGACATGATCCAGTCAAGCTAGATCAAAGAGGATTAAGCTTTTTCCTCCAAATACATGTAGCCACAAACCAATTGTCATGCACTTCCTCCCATCCCTCAAAAAGGCAGTGAGATGGCCAATCTAACTGGCCAAAGATAATTTCCTCCTCCATCAAGATCAGTTGCTAGAATAGACAAATGCAACTTCACGGACCTTGGGGTTCCCTTCTCATTCATCTTCCAAAAGGTTGTGGATGACAAGTTGATACAGCCCTTATAACCAAGACCCTTACCTAATCCTATCCCAGAACTCCACAACCTCAACTCCTTTTACTCTTTACCTGGGCACAAGACTGATGATTGCAAAATCTTGAGACACAAGATCCAGGACCTAGTAGAGAGTGGCTAGATACTCCCTGTTTAACCCCGATGGAACATAAACACTAACCCACTCCCTCATCACCAAAATAATATACACATAATTCACCAAGAGCCAGATTTTGACTTGGTCTCTCCAATCCATCCCATCATAAACACCTCATGTTGCGTTGTACACTTAAGTGATGTAATTGAGAAAATTAATGCCATCACCCAGAGCGGGAGACAATATCCATCCCCTCCTATATAAGCTCTACCCAATCCAGCCACCCTAGCAAAAGACATGCCGAATTCTAGCTCAAGACCAAAACCTAAGAATTTAGTCTTAGAGCAAATGAAGAAGACCAAGGGTAACATCTCCATATATGGGTTAATTCAATCCTCCTTTGTACACTGCCAAGCTCTAATTAAGGCTATGAATTAGTGTCAAACAAATGCTGATATCACTCCAAAGGCATTGGTGGCATCCATTACAAGTAACTCCTTAGCATTGGCTCTCTTCTTTCAAACCATGAGATCCCTACTAAAGGAGGGTACAATCATGCCGTGTACATCATAGTCCAAGCGAGGGGTAAAATAATACCTATGGTTTTAGTAGAGAATGGGTCAACTTTGAACGTCTGTCCCTTGAAAGTGGCCAATTGCCTGGGCCTAACTGCTAAAGATTTTATGCCATCCGATTAGATAGTGAGGGCATATTACAACATAAGAAGTGAAGTATTGGGCATGACCGATCTAGAGGTCACAATCGCGCCTGCAGTCATGACTATCCCCTTTCAGGTAGTGGATGTCATGGCTTGCTTCAATCTCCTTCTGGGAAGACCATGGATCCATAAGGCTAAAGCAGTAGCCTCCTCTTTGCAACAGAAGCTGAAGTTCTCTCATATAAGTGTAGTGGTAAAAGTTAAAGGGGACTTGGCAAGAAAATAAGAAATTCCTTCCTTAGCCCTGCTTTTGGAAATTTAGCCAGAATCAGCAGTCTACCCCCTGTCCGGCTTCTCCTATGATTTAATTTAATTTATTAAAGCAAAACTGGGTAAATAAATCCTTCCAATGGATTCCCCCACTATAGTAACCCATTGGTAGCTAAGATACTCAAAGCCATGTTTATTTTCCATGAATGGAACTCGGCTGCAACCGACTGGGTATGGCCTCCTTCGCTGAGTATCCAACTACTGAACTTCCCTTTGGTCTTGGATTCAAATCGACAGATGAAGACTGAGAGGAGGTGGGAGATGCCAAATAGAAGGCAAGAATAAGAGGTGAAGCAAGGGATATCCTTATGCACCCATATTTCAAAACCCTTAATGGTTACTTTGTCCAAGAAGAGTAATCTGAACCCTATTACTTCTTCCAAGAACCATAGTATTGCCCTTTAGCCAAAAGACTAATTTCTGGTTTCAAACTTCTCTTTGATTTCAGGCTCTCAGTAGAAGACCATGCATGATTATCGATAAAGTGGAAGTAGACCTCACAAGCCTCATACAGCTTATCCAAACACCTCTTTAGAATTGGTACTTGAAGGAGTGCATAAAGCAGTCCACCTTTCGTCTACCTGACCCAGAGTCTGAGTCATAAATAGAACTTGAGTTGGAGTCTAGTTTAGTGTCTAGTCTCAAGTCTTTTTAGTCTTCTTTGTGTTCCCTATCTGAGTTAGGGGACCTTTTTGTCGAGCTTAATGCAAATGCCAACCATGGCACTTTCATCACTAATGAAAAATTTCAGATTGCTGGAAAATTAGAAAAGAAAAAAGAAAAAGAAAAAAAAAGAACAAAATGACAAATAAACATTGGCACATAAAATGAACCAAAGCATACATTTATTGTGCATGAATGTGATTGAAAATAGGAGTTGACAGAGCTCATCAAGAAATATTTAGATTGCTTCGCATGGACAGCCAGTTATATGACCAGTATAGATTTAGACATTGTCGTTCATAAGATTCCTATATATGATCACATAGGGCTAGTGAAACAAAAACTCTGAAAAGAGAAACTGGAGATCTCTCTCATAATCATGGAGGAAATAGCCAAGCTATTGGAAAACAACTCATTAAAGCCATTGACTATTCGACATGGTTAGCCAACATAGTGTCGGTTTCCAAAAAAAGATGTCAAGATTAGAATTCGTGTCGACTACCAAGGTCTAAACAAGACATGTCCTAAAGATAACTTCCCTCTACCAGATATTGACCTGCTTGTTGATAGAATGGTATGGTCCAGTGTGATTTCAGTCACAAATCTGTATGCAGGGTATAACCAAATACCAGTCAATCAACCGGATAAGCTGAAGACTTTGTTCACCATAGAATGGGTACCTTTTATTACTGGATGATGCAATTTGGTTTGAAAAATACTGGTGCTACTTATCAAAGGATTGCTACCATGATCTTTCATGACTTGATATACAAGAATGTAGAAGTACATGTTTATGGCGTGGTGTGTCCATATCAAGGATGGACCAAGCCACTTAATTGCCCTTGAGTAGTTCTTTTCCAAACTTCACCAGTATAACCTGAAGCTTAATCCCACCAAATGCCTCTTTGGAGCTTTATCTAGTATCTTCCTAGGCTACATGATCTTTAAGAGAGGGATTGAGATTAATCCATCAAAATCTAAAGCCATCATCGAGATGTAGCCTCCTAGAACAAAAACGGAGATCAGAGGGTTCTTAGGCTGCTTTTAGTACATCAGCCAATTTGTTTCACAGTTAGCAGTCACCTATGGACCGATCATTAAAAAATTAAAGAAGGATGCCTCAAAAGTTTGGGATGACTAGTACTAGAAAGCCTTTAAACAAATCAAAGCATATACTCAATCCTCCGATTCTCAAGTCGCCGAGACTTGGGAAACCACTCCACCTCTATCTATTAGTTCCCGATGAAGCCATAGGGGTTATGTTAGCACAAGGAGAACTAGACTCTTGCAAGGAGAATGTCGTTTACTATTTGCGTAAGTGAATGCTAGAAATAGAATTGAGGTAAAGCAAGATCGGATAGCCCTGCCTAGCTTTGGCATGGGTCCTCACTAAACTCCAACATTACCTCTCCTCTTATACCACTCATGTCATTCCACTAGGTCAGGTTAGCTTGAAGCTAGGGTCAGGTATAAGGTATAGTAGGGTGCAGTTCCAGAGGATATATTATTCTATCAACTGCGCTTTGTTATAGGTGAATTCCCCTCCCTGTAAGAAGAACCATGGCATTCGCATCCTCTTTAAAGCAACTGCTTGGCTGAAACCGGTCGCTGACCAAGAGTCCCTTGAAATTCCTTATGGAGAGACCAGTTTTGGATAGTAAGATGGCTAAATAGGCTACCATCTTTGCAGCATTTGATATGAAGTTTATTGCAGGGAAGGCAATCAAAGGTAGTGTGATAGTAGATCACCTAGCTACGTCTCCCTGTGATGCTGATGTAGCAGGCATCAAGTTTCAAGACGAGGAAATTCTCTCAATTCAAAGATACCAGTGGAAAATGTATTTTGATGGGGCCGCCTGTAACACCCACCGCCGAATACCGGAGGACTTGACGACAAGTGCCATATTCGGTGTCGGAGCACTGGCTTATCTTACTTAATAATTCTAAATCATGTAATAGAAGTGGCTAAGTTTTCATAAGGAGGCAAGTAATATTTTTTTAAAACAAAATTTTAAGGAAATTCCTACGAAAAATTCGCAAGAGTTTCCCCTAAAAATTAACTTGCCACACAAAGAAAACAGAAATAGTTCTAATATTAATTTCTCCAAACCCCAAACTCCAAATCTTATACAATAAATCACACAGTACTTCTAATTAGGTTCTATCATATTATATTATAGTTCATTCAAAGAATTGATTGTTATTAACGATACACTTCAAATTCACATAAAGATATTACTTCTTAATTAATCACAAATCTCATTAAATTACAAACTTAATATATACAACCTCAATCTCTTACAATATTTTTATACATGCTATAATATATCCTATACATGTCCTACCAAAAATAAACTTTTCTTCTCTTATAGTAAGCCTTCGGTCCTTGAGTAGCACCCATTATCCCTAACATGCGTGCGATAGAAATCGACACGATGAGTATATCACTCAGTGGTGCTAAATAACTTAATAGTACAAGAAATAAGGGTGCGTAAGCAACAAACTTAATATTTAATTTCAAATACTAAAATCAAATACAAAAATACCGAGAGTATACAGATTAAATTAAGATATCTCAAAAATCATAAATAAGTTCATTCTTAAAAATAAATTTATAATCTGACAAAAGTAAGAAAAATTCCATAAATACAAATATATCTCCGATTCCTTTTTAATAAAAAAAGATTGCATTCTTAGTTAAGGGCTCGTACATATACAGAAAGAAATATAAATAGATTCGATTTCTGAATCACATAATTGTGTCCTGTGAAAGCGCCACCACATATCACATAATAATAAGCGCGTCTGCCTATTCAGAAGGGCTGATAACCCTAGCATATGATCATAGCTTTCACATAACAGAATAGCCTGATAAGCCGAGCATGGTCACATATCGGAATAAATCTCATCTTATTACATTTCAATCGTGCATAGTAGAGCCCAAATCAAAACTATTCCTTTACAAATAACCTTATTTCTTATATATCATTTCAAAATAATATATCTCATAACTTAACATCTTCTTCATAAAATTTCATAAACTTACAACTTGTAAAAATTCAACAAAACTCACTTATGTTCCAAACAAAAATAATACTTTCACAATACACATATATACTTAGCTTAAAATACTTAAAACCAATATTTAGCAAAACATTTTAAGCCTACACATTTTCACTTCAAAATAACTTTACTTACAACTTCAAAATATTATTCAATTTTCATACTTATACTTATCAAAACTTATCCTTACAAAATATATATACTTAACATAATTTAAAAGGCTTAAGAACAAAGTAAAAGAAATAAAAACAAGCCTTACCACCCTAGGGTGGTTCGACCTTCATATATTCACAAAGGGAGGACGTATTCCTCCTTCAATTAGTCTTAGTCTCAAAACCAAGAACACTTATATAAGTCTTAAAACCTTTACTTATACTTATTTTATCATAAAACCCAATTTTCACAATTTAATAGTTATTAATATAAAATTCCTTAACTTACAACTTCATTAAAAATTTCTTAAGACCCATACTTAAACATTTCAAGGCTTAACCCCTTTTATTTCAAAATTCACCAACTTTTAACTTGCGAAATTCCCACCTTTCATACCAAAGCATTTAAGCTTCCATTTCCAAAATTATACTTAGCTTCAAACTAAATTTTCTTACTTCATTAAATCTTACAACTTATAAAAGTTTTACCAACCTTCACACTTATGAAAATAAAGCTTCATATTCAAAATATACTTAAAATACAAATCAAATACATTTATAACCACCCTTTAAATGCTTACTAGTATATATATAAACATAAAACACTTCTCATTCATTTTTAAGGCTTTCTTT